>PVJI01010843.1:0-21960 GCA_004026765.1 Micronycteris hirsuta | reverse complement strand
GAGTCATCTGCCAGCTCGGTCGGAGGTCAGACCCGGGGGTGGAAAACCTGACACTGGGCCCCTGCGGAGGAGAAACCACCCAGACCCCGTCTCTCCGTCATCTGCTGAGCACACGGCTCGGTCCTTCTCTCCTCCCTCCCGCCGCCGAGGCCCAAGGGCCTGGAGGGGGCTCCAGGGTGGGGTGGACCCAAAGACCAGCCTTCAGGAATGTTCCCTGTCAGGCTGGGACAGCTGGCCCCTCCGCCCGCTTCTCAGCTCGGCTGTAACCCGAGCCTTGGTTCAGCGGATTTCTCCCGGGGGCAGGACCCCTCCGGTCCTGGAATGCAGTCTGGGGCCTGAGGGTGGAGCCAGGAAGGGGTAACAAAGGGTGAAACCGCTTTGAAATTCTGCTTCCTGCCCCCCCAGCCCCCGAGCTGAACAAACACGCCCCCTCCTCTGGAGCTTGGGCCTTTGTTGCCAGTGTGCTAAAAGGTGGGGGGGCGGGATAGGGAGACACCCTGAGGCTGCCACTGAAGCTTCTGCCCCTGTGGGTGCAGCCGCCTGGGCAGGGGTTTCAGCTCCCACCCCCACCCCTCCAGGACCAGCTGCCCTGGCCAGCAGCCGGAAGCCCACCTCCTCCCGGGCCTGAAGGGGACCCCAGTGTGGGGCCCACCTGTCAAAATGCAGATGGGGCCCCACAAGTCGGGGGCCCTGGGCCTCCCGCAGCGGTTCAGGCAGCCCAGAGAGGTCGAGACTGAGGTCCTGGGGTGCCATTGCCACTGTGGGGGGAATTGCGCCTGCTCACTCCTCCCCTTGCTCGCTGAGGCTGCTTGGTGGGTCCAGCCCCGGGATTCTGGTTCTCAAGCCTGTGAACCGTCCCCGGGAGGATTTTGTTGAGTTCCAATAAAAAGAGCCGCCTTTGCCCAGAGCCTTCCAGCCGCTCCCTAAGGGCAGTGAGCCCCAGATGGAGCTCTGCGCACTGGGCCGGGCTGCTCGGCATCTCCCCCCAACGAAAATAGGGGGCGGGGTGTCCCTGACAAGAACACCTCTGCAGGAAGGACAGAGGATGGGGCATCAGAGGACAGGGCCTTGGGGAGGGAGCCAGCCATCCGGGAGGTATGGAACCAGCAACACACACGTCACGTGACGCACACACAGACACACACGTGTGGTAACACACACAAGCACCCCCAGAGAGCTTCCAGGCGAGTCTCAACCACGGACCCCCCTCCCACAGAATCCCACCACATTCCCAGGAGACACCCCGGCCCGCCCGAGAGCACGGCTCCTCCCCTTTCCCTCTGCTTCTCCTCCCTAAGAACCAACCCACCGCCATTCCTGCTGTCCTGTGGCTGAAACCCCCCACCTTCCAATTTCCATCCCTACCAGCCCTAGCACACAAGACCCACCTAGGCCCAGGTGATCCCCTCCGGGGGCCAAGGACAGATGGTCCCTGGAGTGTCTCTGTCCACAGAGCCTCCCCCAACAGGACCTCCACCTTAGCTGGGCACCCACTGGACCCCGAGAAGAAAGAGGCTGCCCTTCCTCATCTGTCAGTCCCTGAGCACTGCCTGAGGGCCAGGGGCTGGGGCTAGGGGCAGCAGGGTGGCTAGGTCACTCTTTGTGACAGAAAAGCAAGGACAGAAGTTGGCTTGATGGCACCATCCCTGAGGGCAGGGAATGTTACAGAGCCTGACAAACCCCGCCCCCGCCCCCCCACACCAACCATGGGGTGTGGTCCAGTCACGTGAGACCTGCAGGTCCTCTCAGGGGCCTCACCCCCTCCAGCAGCTACATCAACTTCACCCAGCTGGGCTGGGGGTCTCCTCTGTGCTCCCCCCGGCCCCTGGGCTGCCTCTGCCACAGCACTGACCACTCTGGACTGGCTGTCCCCACCGCTCTGTGCTTCCAGCAGACACAGAGACAGCAGTGAATTTGTGTGGGAGTGGATGAATGAGTGAATGAACAAGTGAACGAATGAATGAAGAGCTGTTCCACCCATTGCCCATTTACAGGCTTCTCTGTCCTTGTCGGTCACGCCCACCCTCGGGGGAGGAATTTGCCCCTCCCTCGCCTTGTGCTAGTCATTAACTTAGTGCCTGGACTAGCCTGGTTAATGAATAATTAAGCTGGACAGGGTCTGACCTTGGGCTGACCTTGAGCCTCCCTCCCCAAATCCCCTTGTTACAGGGACCCTTCTCCTCCTCCTCCCTATTGGTGGGTTCTGAATCTCGGGGACTCAGACACAGAGAAGTCCTGGCCCCGACCCAGAGTGCCGCAGCCCGCCCTCGAGGTCACCCCAAAGGACACGGCGAGTGGGGGACTCGCGTTCTCCACACCCCTAGCCAAAGTCCAGAATCGCAGAACTGAGAGCTGTCACGCAGACCTCCAGCGGGCCTCTGCCGCTGACGTGCTGAGCGACCTGGGGTTCCGCTCTCCCTCCCCACCCAGCCTCGGTTTCCCCATCAGCCAAACAAGGACGGTTTGGCATGGCTGCGACTCGTTCCAGGAAATGGGCGAGTGTCGCATGACAGTCAGATCCGATCAGGCCGTCGCTGTGTGCTGTGATGGTCCGAATCACATGGCAAGGTGGGGAAGGCGGGCGGGAAGCCGCAAGCCTCTGGAGCCCCAGTCCCAGCCTCCCCCGCTTCATGCCAGCCCTCCCTGCTGTCCATCACTCTCTTCCCATTCCCTGGTTCACCCATTCATTCAATGGGCACGCTGGGCAGGCTCAGCTGGGGGGCCAGGGGCTTGCCCTCAGGAAGGCCCAATCCCGGGAACACAGCCCTCCCAGGCAGCCACAGCCCCGAGCAATCTGTGCCGAGGCGCCGCCCCCTACAGAGCGCAGGTGCCACCTGTGCTGAGCTCACAGGAGAGAAAGAGAAAGGGGGGGCAGGAGCTCCCTGCCTGAGGAACAGCCCAGAGAAGGCTCCGCACAGAGAATGACCCCTTGGGACAATGACAGGCAGTTGTTTTGTTGGCTGTATCAAGACCTGAGGAGCCACAGACCTGAGTTTAAAATGAACTCAGACAATGAGAGGCAAAAAGGGTGGAAGCCGGGGAGGGTCAGGGTCAGCGGGGGACCTGGAAAGACCGCCCTGGGAGGTCACAGGTGTCACCCAGGCAAGAGGTAATGAGGTCTGCCTCGGTGGCAGCGGTGGGAGAGAAGCGGAGGGTTTCCAGACTTATTAAGACGGACGCTCCTCAAAACCGGGTGACTGACTTCTGCTTCTGGCCAAGAGGCCAGCTTTACCATCCTACTTGAAACAATGGAATATTTCAGAAAAAAAAAATACACAGAACAGTGGTTGCAAGAGAAAACCATCTGAAAGAATTAGAGGGAACGGTGTCTGATGCTCACACAGGGCTGAAAACTGTCTATGCCCACCAACCAGACTGGAACGCCCCTAGTTCACGGGGCAGTGGGCACAGGACGCAGGGGCCCGGGCCCCGGCGGTGGGGACTCGTTAACCCTGGACTCAGCATTCCTAAAAACCCACCCAGCGTATGTCAGTGCAAGACCCAACAGGATCAACTGGTTCCCAAGCAATTAAACTGCCTCCCAGAATAGAGCTCCAGCCGATTTATAAGTACACAAAAATACCCCAAACTCACAATGCCTGGCAACCATTTAAAATGACCAGGCAGTGCAAAGAGGCAGGAAAACTCAATACATAAAGGAAAGAAGACCCACCACTGGACACTGACCCGGAAGTGTCCCAGATATTAGCATCAGCAGAGAAGGGTTCTAAAGCAGTTTTTATAACTGTATTCCATATTTTCAAGATCTTAGAGACACGAAGATAAGAAAAAGACCCAAAGTGAACTTTTAAGAGTTGATAATTGTACTGTCTGAGAGGAAAATACACAGACTGGGGCTCATAGCAGGTTAGACAAGGCTGAAGAAAAGATTAGTGAACTTGGACGCACAGGAATAAAAACTGTCCAAAAAGAAACACAGAGAAAAAAGAATTAAAAAAAAAGAATGCCCTGGCTGGTGTGGCTCAGTGGATTGAACGCGGTCTGCAAACCGAAGGGTCGCCGGTTCAATTCCCAGTCAGGGCACATGCCTGGGTTGCAGGCCAGGTCCCCAGTAGGGGGCACACGAGAGGCAACCACACATTGATGTTTCTCTCCCTCTCTTCTCCTTCTCTTCCCCTCCCTCTAAAAATAAATAAATAAGCCCTGGCTGGTGTGGCTCAGTGGATTGAGCGCGGGCTGGGCACCAGACAATCCCAGTTCGATTCCTGGTCAGGGCACATGCCTGGGTTGCAGGCCAGGTCCCCTGTGAGGGCCATGTGAGAGGCAACCATACATTGCTGTTTCTCTCTTTCTCTGTCTCCCTCCCTTCTCCTCTCTCTAAAAATAAATAAATAAAATCTTTAAAAAAATAAATAAATAAATAAATAAAAATATTAAAAAAAAGGAAAGGAAAGCGCACCAGCAAGCCATTGGATAATTCCAAGCAGCGTAATGCACGGTTAATTGGAGGCCAGCGGAAAGGAGGAAGGAAACAGAAAAACTAGTGAAAATAGTAATGGCTGAAGTTTTTCAAATGTAATGAAAGCTGTATCCAAGGAGCTCAGTGAACCCCAAACACAGACGCAGGGTGACCACCTGGATGTGGAGGGTGCGGGAGAAGCAGCAGACAGGGTGCCGTCCCAGCTTCTGGCCTGCGAGACCAGGGCTGGGGACCAATCTCTGCAGGGGAGGCCCGCAGAAGGGGCAGGTGGGGTGGGACTGGGGAGGAAGGACCTGTGTGGGCTGCGGGAGCACAGTGGAGCTGTCCAAGGGCAGCAACAGGGACAGGTCTGGCGTTCAAGGTCAATGGACTGGAGGCCGTGGTGGGGACAGCCAGGGAGAACTGAGGGCCAAGGGCCAGCCCAGGATACACACCACCAGTTAATCAAGTGGCAAAGCGAAGAGCCCCCTGGGACATGAGAAGGGACCCCCAGGGAGGGAGCAGGGGTACTGAAGGAGTGCCGCGCTGGGCGGGGAGGCTGTGCTGAGAAATTGGTCTAATGTGGCAATGCCGTCACTCCGAGGTGACGTCTGGTCAGCATGGCTTGATTCTGGGGTAGGAGTGTCCCAGGATCCTGTGCCGGAGTCTGGATGAGGGAGGCAAGGTGGCAGTGGGATGGCTGAATGTCAGAGCCCAGAGGTGCGGCCGTGCCAGCAACGACCGGGTTAGGGCAGACCGTGGTCAGGGCCAGCCAGGGTCCCTGGGGGACGACAGCATGTGGGCCAGGGGTTCTCGTGGTGCCCAGGAGGGACGCTCCAAATGGAGAGAGGCAGACTCTTGGAGGCCCCGAAGCCCTAAATAGAAAAGTTGCACCAGGGGCAAGTAGGTGACCCCAGGAATGGGGGTGCCAGAGCCACACGGGGCTCAGGAAGCAGGGTGGGGTCAGGGAGAGGCAGGCTGTGGTGGATGGAAGGGCGCCGCAGGCTCGGTCAGGAATCGTGGAGAAAGGGAGCGAGGCAGAGGGAAAACTGGTTTCCCGCACCCTGGGCTCCCCCACCACGCAGGTTGAGAAGGGCGTGCCCCCCCATCCTGCCTTTGCAGGCAGCTCCAGCCCCAGCCCGGCCCTGCAGCCAGGGCTGCAGCGTGGAGAGGAAGTGGCGAGGAGCCAGGTCCACAGCCTGCTGGATCCCACACTCTGAGCAGAGAGGCCAGGACGCAGGTGTGAGGCGCTAGCAGGGACGCGGCAGGCGGTGGCATGCCTCTCTGTCAGCTCCCGGGCTCAGGAGAGCCTCCCTTGGCAAGGGGCCCAGGGGAGGCCTCTGCCTACTCAGCAAGGCCTCCTGCTGCCCCTGACCCCCTTCCCCAGGCAGCCCTGGAGGTCTGGGGGGAGTGGGGAGGAGGCCATTTCCCCGAACCCCAGCTGGGTGCAGGGGGCAGCTGGGTGGTCCTGGCCGGCTCCTGCCTCCCTCTTCAGCACCCTCCCAGAGATTCGACAGCCAGGCCCCACCCAGGCTCTCTGTCGTGGCGCTCTGCTGAAACATGGGGAAGCACCGCCTCCCCAGGCAGCCTGCTGTCTCCCTGAGTGCGGGGTCACTCACACCAGGGCACCCGCGTGCGTGCTCAGAATGTGTGTGGGGGCACAGACACACGCACAAACGTAAGCAGCCTTGGAAATGGGCAAGCCCTTGGAATACCTCCCTGCACATGTGCACATGTGCAGCAGAGTTACACATGGGCAGGTACATGCAACACGTGCGCCTCATACACATGCACGCCAATGTGCACACACTGTGCACCAGAATGCAAATATACATCAGATGTGCATGCACACATGGACATTTCGTACATATCCTTGCAACTCTGCGCACCCGGAGAGGCCTGTTCTAACAGGACAAAAGCCACTCTCTCAGGCCCTCTTCCCCAGAGCCGGCTGGACCCCATAAAGCATGACTGACCCTCACTGTTTTAGGACCCTTTATGCTCAGGACTAGAAAACTCCTGGAAGCGCCCTGAACATGCAGAGGCTCCGGGAACCCAGGACAGACCAGACCACGGCGACCACCGGACCCGAAGACATGGAGACACGCTGCAGCCCGTTCGCAACGCCCTGCTCTCCAACCGCCCGTCAGCCCATAAAACCCACAGCACCGACCCCTCAGGGCTGGTGCCGATGCTGGTGCATTGCTCCGCGCCCCGCCCTCTCCCTCCCTTCGGAAAGTAAAACTAAACCCTTTACTCCTGCACTTTCTCCTCTTTGTGGTTCTTTCACAGCTCACGTCACCGACCGCCCTGACATGTCCCCTGTGCTTATAAGCACACGCAGAGACGGTCACCCGCACACATGGGTGTGCCCTGAAAACCGAGTGCAAACAGCTATACACAGGCTCAGGCGCCAACACGAAGATGCACGTGTACATAAAGTCACACGTGCATACACACATGGACACAGTCACTCAGGCATGTACGGAGCTATCGCACAAGGTATATGCAGACTCAGCAATACACGCACCAGGCCTAGGTACACCACGCACACACTTTGCATGTGCAGGCATACATGTCCTCACATGGACCTGCGTGCTTATAACAGCCTAACGGAAGGCGTGTTCTGGATCTCGAGCACCGCCTCTCGCGTCCCATTTGGGGAGCCACGGAAGCTGGGGGTGGGGGGAGCACAGACGCCCCGAGGTTCTCCCTGGCCCACCCTTTTGATAGAGCTGCTGTCAACAGTACCCAAGGTCCCCCAACCTTCAGGGAAGGCTCCAACCCAAGGCTGACTCACTCCAGAGCCCGCAGCCCTACAGTGATGGAAATCATTATTTCCATTTCACGGACAAGGACGCCGAGGCTCGGAGAGGCGGAGAACAGAGCCAGGCCTTCCGTGCGGGATTTCCGGGTGCCAGGCTTCCAGTGGCGAGGCCAGCACACCTGCCGTTGCCCAGCTTACAGCCCTTGTGGTCTCCCCTTCACAGGGGCTCCCCCCACCCAGCTCCCACACCCCCCTGAGCCTGGCCAGCCCACCTCCCGCTCCTCTCCTGCCCTCCAGCACACCGGCCTTTCCCAGTGCCCCCAACGTTCCAAGTATCTGTTGGACTCCAGCCTTGGCCGTCGCTATCCTTCGGCATGGGCTCCCCTCCCCTGCCTTTGACCCCTCCCCCTCTACCTCCAGTTTCAGTGCAAAGGTCATCTGTTCCGGGGCGACTTCTCCTAGCAGACCACCCACCCGCAGGCTCAGCCCCATCCTGTCACAGTCCCTGGAACTTACCACAGGTTCCCTACCTGGCTGTGTAATGATTTGCTCAACACCCATCTTGCCCCAAGAGGCAGACACAGGGGCAGAGGGCTGTCTTGTTCTTGGCTGTGTCCTCTGCACCCAGCGCAGTGCCAGGCCGCAGTGGGTGCGGGATGGAGAAGTGCCGGAGAGACAAATGAGGCTGTGGCTGGCAGGTGGGTGGGGGCAATAGAGAGAGGGCGGTGGGCCTAAGGAGCCTTGGGGGACAGCAGGTCCAACCCCTCTTTGTAGAAGGTCTGGGGAAGGTCTTGCCCAAGCCCACATGCTGGTGAGTGGAGGGGCAGGAATGAAACTCAGACCCCTGCTTTGGGGCCTGAGGACCCCCACACTCATCACCCCCTCTTTCCCTCTTCTGTGGAGGCTGCAGAGCCAAGCTTCCCTGAGTCAGGCCCGCTGGGGGTCTCTGACCTGATCCCCCCCACCTTCCTGACCAACCCAGGCTCTGCATTATGTCAGCACCCCACTGAGAAGACCCCCTCCAGTGTCCCCTTTGAGAACTGGCTTCTGGAGTCACAGGACCACTCCCTCGCTGTGTGGCTGTGTGGCCTTGAACAAGGCGACTCCCCTCTCCAAACTTAGTTTATTCATCTATAAAATGGGGATATGGCACATCTAAGGACGCTGGGAAGAATCAGTGATATAAACACTAAATAACTCCCAACACGCTGCCCAGCGGCGAGAAGAGCAGGCACTTCTCATGAACCCTCTCATTTTTCCTTTCCGCAAGCAAGAGGTAGGAACTGCCCCGCTTACAGATGAGGAAACTGAGGCTCACAGAGGTCACGCACTTTCCCAGGCAGCAGGGCTCCAAACCCGGTCTACTGGGGGCAGGCTGGTTCCCACCCCTGCACCAGCTGCCCAACTTCCGTGGGAGCCGCCCCCGGGAGCCTCCCCCTCCGCCCCGCGTTTGTTCCTCCCTACCAGCTCGTGGGTTCCCCCCACCCCCCACCCCGCATCCCCGCGCCATGCGGGGCACCCGGTGCCAGGCCCGCGGGTGAGGCGACCAGCGCAGGGGCCGGAGCTGGGGAGCGGAGCGCGATTGGGAGGAGGCGCAGGTGCGCGCGGGGTCAGCGGTGGGTCGAGACCGCGACCGGTTGAATGGGAGAGGAGAGAGCGGAGCCGCAGCGAGGGCGCGGGGAGGAGGAGGTGTAGGACGGCAGGGATGTGGGGGGAGCGAGGCGGGCCGCCCCCCCTTCTCCTCTCCCCCCTCCCCCGCCCAGCGGGGCCGCCCGGGTCTGCAGCCGTCCGCGCCGAGCGCGGCCCCGCCGAGGGATCGATAACTAATTTCACCGCAGCAGCCGCCCCAGTTTTTTCCCGATAATTGTGCGCCGGCAGCTGCGAGCGAGGCCCCCAGCCCGGCGCGCGGCCCCCGCCTGCTCCCGATCAATTGACACCGCCACCGGGCGGCAGGAAAACTCATTTTTCTCTGCCTTCCCGGCTCCCGGTGGGCGCGGGCGAAGCTCCGCCTCAGGCCCGGGGCTGGGGAGGGGGCGGGGCCAGGGAGGAAGCGCTGGCCGGCGGCACTAACTCTGGTCTGGGGATGAGGCTTCCGAGGAAGCCGCGTGCCTCGGTTTCTCCAGTCCACTAGCAGGGGCGTGGCCGAAGGCCCCTGGGGCTGACTGGCCCCGCCCCCTTGGTTTTCTCCCTGCCGTCCAACGGACGGTGGCCGCCCCTGGCTTCTGGGAGGAGGGGCTAAGAGCACAGGCGCCAAGGTCTGGACCTGTGGGTTCGGATCCCATCTCCGCCAATTACCCATGTGTGACCTTGGACTCATTCTTCTCCTGCGGCTCTATCTGAGCCTCACTTTCCCCTTCTTCCCAAAGGGCCCTGGCATAGTCGCGTAGTCCTGGGCACGGAGACCTGGTGATGGGGACAGTCAGGAGGTACCCAAGTAGGTGCTGTAAATGGTGGCCTTTGTTTGGCAGCAAAGGGCATCTTCATGCATCAGTTACTCGCTGAACACCTACAGGCCAGGTGCTGTTCCAGGAGTGGGGGACAGAGCAGCGATGCCAGCAGGAGCCCCTACCTGCGTGGAACGGACACGCTAATGAGGGATGGACAACCAGACAGCACATACGTGGAGGAAGTGGTGAGAAGGGGAGCTGCTGTGGCAAAAAATAAAGGAGGCAAGTGGGCCAGGCGTGGGGAAAGAGGGGGCGCAGAGGCAGTGCGGCCCCCGGGACATCATCAGGAGAGGCCCCTTTGCAAAGCTCTGAGCTGCCAGCTCTGCTTCCAGCCCGCTGGCTGCTCAAGGTCGCAGGAAAGCTGCAGACTTGGCACTCTCTGAAGAGGGTGGGTGGGAGGAGGGGGAGCAAGAGGAGGGCGAAGGGAGATGTGGGGTAGGGGCATCCATAGCGGGCCAGAGAGGCAGGCCAGAGTAGGGGCTGGATGGGGTCCAGAGAGAAAGGGGGTGCAGACAGAGGGAGAAGGGAGGGCAGACCTCTGGTGGCCAAGGAATCCTGGGGGGTCAGGATCAGAGGTGACGCAGGTAGCTGGCCTGCCCCAGCTGGGCCCCTGGGGCTCAGAGAGGGGCAGAGGCCTGCTCAAGGCCACAGGACGTGTGGGGCACAGAGGTGGGGCCCTGGGTCCTGCCTCCAGACCTTGGAGAAGGGTGAGAGGCATGAGAGAGGAAAGGAAGAGAGAAGGGAGGGGAGAGTCATGGAGGGTGGGGCAGGGAGTGGCGCTAAGGGGCGGCCCGTCCCCTGGGTCAGGGGGCTGGGGGGCCCTGCTGTGCCTCCCAGAGGCCAGCTGGAGTTTCCTCGGGGCTTCATGGACAGCGCGAGCACATCTTCAGGGGGCCTCAAAGTGACCGGTGGGCCTGGGGAATCCAATCTGCTGCCCAGACCCCCTCCAACATGCACACAGTTCACCAACATCTATCTGACCAAGGCGGCCAGTGAGCCAGGCACCCACCGGCGGGCACCAGGTGGGGCTTTCTGGGGCTGAGAGCTCAGAGCTCCCCTGCTTCTCTTCTCATCTGGAAAGTGGAGCTGATGGTGAAGTTCTGAGGTTCTGTCCATCTTTCTTCCCCCCGGATTTCTGGCACCCCCAGCCAGCTGCATCACAGGCTGAGAACCGGGATTTGGCAGAAATGAGAGCGAGCCTTCAAGCAACCAAATGAAGTAGAAAGAGGAGGGGCCCTGACTCACGTGGCTCAGTGGATTGAGCGCTGGCCTGCAAACCAAAGGTCGCTGGTTCGATTCCTGGGCAGGGCACATGCCTGGGTTGCAGGCCAGGTCACCCGGTGGGGGGTGTGCAAGAGGCAACCACATATTGATGTTTCTCTCCCTCTCTTTCTCCTTCCCTTCACCTCTCTCTAAAAATAAATAAATAAAATCTTAAAAAAAAAAGAAAAAGAAAGAAAGAAAGAGGAGGGAAGGACCAGGAAGGACCAGATTGGTGGCTGGGGTTTGGAACAATACAGAGTTAGGTCCTGCCCACCTGTCTGTCGGGCGTGGTCGCGGGAGCACTGGCCTGGGAGTCGAGCCGGAGTCCAGCGCAGTTTGCCCTCTCTGGGCTTTGGTGTCCTGACCCCCCGGGTGTAGAACTCACAGCCAGTCACTGGTGCCACGTCCCAAGGAACTGGGACAAGGCCCACGAACAAGCTGTGGAAACAGGATCCCCCTTCCCTGTCCCCGCCAGTGCCCCACTTGTGAGTTTGTGTTTCTTGTCCCCGCACCCTTAGCTCTTGTCAGATGGAGGCCCTGCTTACCTCGTTACCCGGTTCAGTATGGGTCCCACTGAACTCAAAGCTGTGACGGCCCTCTGACCTCCTTGGGGTTCTCGTTCCAGGAACCAGGAGGCAAAGAAAGGGGCTCCTATTCAGGGGTGGGTGGTCTACCCCAGACGTGGCTGTGGGGGCTCTAGGTCATCTCGGTAACCACCTCACGTCACTGTCTCCAGTAACCTCTTGCAAGGACTGCGGGTGGCCAGCCTGGAAGGGGGCTCTGATGGACAGGACCGGGAGCAGGGCCGGGGCAGAGCTGAGCGCTGCATGGGGCGGACGGTACCGACACGTCTCCTGCTCTCCCGCAAACCTCTCAGCTTTGCCTCCGCTTCATCCGGGGCCAGTGGTGTGAGCACCGCCACACGCCCTGGCCTGGCAGTGCCTTGCCCTAGGCCTGCGGAGCATCTCACCCCCTGCCCCGGGGCTTCTGTGATGCCCAGTGTGGGACACCCTTCCTCACCCCAGGAAGCCACCCTCCAGTCACCCATGCAGCACGCCATCGGCCAACCCTTGACCCAGGGGAGCTGCAGCCACCAGCGGACGGCCCTGAGACACGTTTCATAAGGAACCTCAGGCAATCTGGGGGGCTGGGCACCCAGACTTCCATCGTGGCGCACTCAGTAATTCATGTTCGCGTTGGCTCTTTCCTCTCCTGGTTTGCTCTCCTCCCCGCACTGTCCCTCCCTCTCGTCCCAAGACACTCCCAAACAAACGACAGGTGTGTCAGCCTTTGGTTTAGCCTCTTTTCAGGTAAAGCAAAGGCAAAGGTGTCAGGGCCTGAACTGTGCGCCCCAAATCTATACGTGGGAGCCCCAGCCCCCAGCACCTCAGAATGTGACTGAGTTTGGACATGGGGTCTTTAAAGAGGTGATCAAGGTGAAGTGAGGTGGTTAGGGTGGTCCCTGACCCGAGAGGACTGGTGTCCTATGAAGAAGAGGAAGTTAGGACAGAGACACACATAGAGGAAGGACAGAGTGAAGACACAGGGAGAAGACGGGCATCTACAAGCCGAGGAGAGAGGCCTCAGAAGAAACCAAACCTGCCACCACCTTGATCTTGGACCTCCAGCCTCCAGAACTGCGAGGAAGTCCATTTCTGTTGTTGAAGCCACTTGGCCTCCGGTTCTTTGGTACGGCGGCCCTAGCAGACTGATGTGTTATCATGCCCATCTCACAACCAATGACCCTGAGGCTTCAAGGGGCAAAGGACTCACCCAGGGTCACGCAGCTTGTAAGTGGCAGAGCCTAAATTCAAACGGGGGTCTTGGAATGGCAGCGTGCAAACACTCGCCACCAGGAATGCTAGGGGACCAAGCGAGTCATCAGGCCTAGGGTCCAGAATCCCGCAGTCTCCTCCCACAGGCTTGGGGAGCCCCACCCCACCTCTTACGAGCCCCCCTCCGAGTCCCTGCTGCTGCTGCTGCCACTTCTGCGCTGGGCTTTCAGCTCGTTCCCCTCCTCCCTTCCTGCTCTGCTCCCCTCCACTAGAGGCTCCTCCTTGCTGGCTGCGCGCGCGCGCGCGCACACACACACACACACACACACACACACACTCAGCCCTCACCCTTCTTTGGCAGCTGCTCTGAGGCTCTTCCATAATGCCTGCTGAAGACCAGCTGCAGAGTGTCTTTGGGGATGCCCCCTGAAGGCCATGCCCCCATCCTTCCTGGCCCCAGCAAGGCGCTGCGCTGAGCACCAGGCCAGGAACGGTGCCCCTGAAGGGCTTGCTGGCTCATGCACCCTGCAGAGGGGACTAGCATGGTCTCCATCTCACATACAAAGACCCAGGGCCCAGCCCCTGGGGGAGGAAGGCGCGGGGCTACGGCCGTCAGTAATGGGGTGACCGGACCCAGTGGAAGGACAGGTTGGGAAAGGCTTCCCAGAGCAGGTGGCCCTAGAGCCCGGTTCTGGAGAATGAGTAGGAGTTACCCGGGTGAAGAAGGAGGGAACAGCATTGCAGCTTGAGGGAACAGCATGCGCAAAGGGCCTGTAGAGGAAGCAGCAGCAGCGGGGAGAAGGCTCGTGCACTGGAACTGGAGGAGGCCGGGAAGGCCCCAAGGCCTGGGCAGAGCAGGCCCTATGAGCCACATTAAGGACCCTTGTCCCGCCCTGCGGAGGTCTTCGTTTTGAACCCTGCAGCGCTCTGCGTGATGGAGACTGAAGTCAACGCCCAGCAGCAGGCAGGGAACCAAGAGGGTGGCCAATGCCCAGGTGGGACGAGAGGACTTGGGGATGTGTTATGACATGAACGTCGCACACACACACATTTTTATACACAGACAGACCCAGCACAGCGGCGACAGGAACACCCAGTCCTGACTTCAGAGCAGGCGGGACGGCGGAGACTCCGGGTTCGTGGACACAGTCTCACACAGGCGGACACTGGTGTGGAGAGAGGAAGGGCTTCTCCTTCAAGTAACTGCTGGTTCATTCATTCAACAGACGTTCGTGAGCACCTACTGGGTGCCCGGAGCTGTGCCAGAGGCTGGGGACATGGAGCCGCGCACAGATCCGCCCGGATGGGCCAGAGGTGTGGGGCCAAGCCTGCGTGGTCCCACAGGCAAGAAGGCAGACGCGGAGGGAGAGACCACCGCGAGGATGAGAAAACTATGCTAACCAAGCATTTCCCGGTGTCCGGCTTGGTGTCACGACTTGTCCACACGCTCTCGCCGCTGCCACAGGCGCAAGGAAGTGCTGCCGGCCCCTCCGCAGACAGCAGGCTTACGGGTCGAGAGACAGAGTCTCACCCGGCAGGAGTGAGGGGCAGGGCAGGCAGTCTGGGTTGCGGGCCAGGCCACTTCCTCACCCACCTCCCTGGGAGCCATGCCTTGGCTTGGCCACCTCCGGCCTGACCAGGTTCAGGCAGGAGCTGGGGGGCTGGCGGCACACTGTGGGTAGAAGGCAGAAGCCCAGCTGGGCTGGACGTGTCCTGGTGACACTGGGAGGTCCCTGCCCCTTCCCCCATTCCGTGGAGGGGCCCAGGCTCCTCCACAGGGAGGAGGTCACAGGGAGGTCAGGGAGGAAGGAAGGAGCAGAATGTGTCAGCACCAAAGGCTGCAGGACTCTGCTGACCCCCTCCCTCCCAGGCCTCCCCTCCCCCCTGCAACAAAGCAACCTCAGTAAGTCCTGAGTCTGCGCAGGAGCAAGGAGCGGAGCCCTGGGTGGAGAGTGGAGCACCCTGGCCTCCCCCCCCCCCTCCAGCCTTGCTCCAAGGCACAGCCTTGGCCAAATACCTGTCCCCTCATCACTAACTCCAGGAGCGCGGTGTGCTGGTGCCCCTCCTGCAATGAGCAATTACGAGGTCGCAGCCTCCTTGCTCGTGCATCCAGGCTGTGCATTCATTCATTCATTCATTCATTCATTCATTCATTCAACAGCGTATTCACGGACCCCTGTCCTGGGTTGGGTGGAGACTCAATGCCAGCTGTTGAGCACACACTGGGAATTAAGAACGGCCCAGGCTGTTGAGCACAAACCCGTGAGATAGCCGGACACGGGCCTTCGTGGGGCCTGCGCTCTACCCTGAAAGCAGCAACGTCTGGGTCTGGATTTGGAGAGCGGGTGATAGAAAAGAGGAGCTGCGGTCCTCACGCAGCCCAGCCAGCCGACAGCTAACCTTTGCAGGAAGTGGATCTCTGTGGGTTTGAGACACGTGATGTGGAGACTGGTTGTTACCACAGCATAACCAATCAAGAGCTGACCGATCCACTCTCCCCCAGCTGGATCCAGTTCCGGCTGATACCCTCATCACGCGCCCCCTTTCTGACCTCCCTCTTCTATCTGGGACCCTAGAGCCCAGGACCCCAGGCTGGAGAAACCAGCAAGCAAGTTGGCCCCGCCCCCTTCCTCAATATTCACATTTCATTGGTTATTGGGGCCAGGTGATTCTTCCGAGCCCAGGACTCCTGCCCCTTAAGTACTGGCCGCTCCTACAGCCCCGCCCCAACCTCCCTTCCTAGCCCTCCCAGAAAGCCCTGCTCGGTGAATATCCTGCCTGCATCCCGGTTGTTGGAGCAGAGAATGGGTCCTTAACCTGGGGTGTGGCATGGATAGAATTCAGGACGTTCGTGAACTTGGGGAAAAAGTGACATCTTCGTTTTCCCTCCCCTCTAGCTTCGGTTGAGCGCTCCCTCTGGGAGGAACTACCCAGCAGCCCCTGCAGCCCGCAGTCCTGGCGCTCTGTTCCCAGCAGAAAGCACCGATCTCTGCAGATCACATCAAACTCTGGCTGCTCACAACTTCGCTTTAGGTTTCCTGCTGGGTCTGGTTTATGCTTAATAAAGAAGCACACTTATGATGACGTCACAGTGTGGTTTTAAAAAAATCTTGTTAGCTGTATTTCAAATTAATTGGCTCTGGATGTAACTCTAGGTATTGGTTGTGCATTTTCAAATAAGACAGGGTTTGAAGGTGTCACCAAATATCCTGTGGTCTGCGGCACAGAAAAAGCCATGACCCCGCCCCACTTCGAGGAAAGGAATTGGGACTCAGAGATGCGGGGGGGGGGGGGGGGTTGGGGGGGGGGGGGGGAGCGGGCCGGAGAACAGCTGGGAAACCCGCAGGGAATTGGACTGGGGTTTGGCAGGTGTCCGGGCCAGGCTGGAAGGGGAGAAACCATCACCCTCCGGCTGTCTGGGCCTCCCTCCTTGAGGGACGCTGCCACGAAACGGAGGCCAGGACTCTTCAGGGTCCTTACGGCCTCCTCTCTTTGTACCAGTTTGAGTAAGAAAATGTCTCCAGGAAGAGCTCCTTGGCAGAGATGCCCTGGGGAAGGAAGCCACCTTCCAAGGGCGAGCAGAGTGCTGGCTCGCCAGCCCACACCCCCGGGCTCCTGCAGGGCCAGGTGAGAGCCTCCCATGCCCCCAGTTTCTTCTGTCTGCCGTCAACCAGGATCGGGGCACCCCAGCAGCCAGGAACTTGGGTAGAGCCACTGCAGGCTCCGTACTGCCCCGGAAAGGTCTTTTCACACTGATCCAGTCCTGGTGTTTGAAGGACACCTGAGGCTGTCTCTGTTCCTGCCCCCCCTTCCCCTCCAGGGGCAAAAGCCGCCCCCCCCAGGAGCTGGCCTCTCTGAGTGCCTTGCATCAGGCCAGGCTCAAACCCTGGAGGCCACAGCCCAAGGAGCAGCTGAGGAGCCTGCACTGAGGGGCACACTGTCCTTTTACAGGGAGACGAGAGCACTTTCAGGTGACTCAGCCGCTCATTCCACAGCAATTTAGTGGTCTCTGCAGAGAATTAGAGTCACGTCAGCTCTGCAGCCAAGTGGCCCTAGGTCCAAACCCCAGCTCTCCTGCTTGGGCAGGTCATTCAACCAATATGATCCCTCAGTTTCCCCTACAAAGTATTGAATACATGTCAGCTATTTTATTGTTATTATTACTGTTATTAATGGTGATGATGATGAGCCAGGAGGTGGAGATTGTGACACAAGCTATTAGGTCTCTTCTACAAGACTAGCAACCCTCAATCCTTAGCTGAACATATGGCTGTTTGGCTTAGAAACTACACTTCCCAGCTTCCCTTGCAGCTAGATATGGCCATGTGACCAAGTTCTGGCCAATAAGATTTTGACAGAAGTGGTTTGTATCACTTCCTGGGAGTCTCCTTAAAGGACAGGGTCAGATATTTTGTCCCTTTACCTCCTTTCTGCAGACCAGAAAGTGAACACAGCGGCTGGAGCTGGAGCAGCCACTGTGCACTGTGAGGTTGAAGCTGCTTGCTGAGGATGACAGAGCAACTAGGCCTCAGGAGCTCAGGGCCCCAGCAGCCACGGAGCCCCATCCCAGGCCTGACTGCCTGCGCTTAGTGCAGCAAGAAATAAACCCTTTTCTGGTTTAAACTACTGTTATTTGAAGCCTGTTCTGTTTGAAGCACAACCAAACCCTTTCCAACAGAGGAGCACAGCTGTGAGCAAGAGGAACAGCCCCGGCCTTCCAGGAGCCTCAGCCTACTTGGGGGGAGCGTCTGTACCCACGTCAACGGAGGAGAGCTCGAGAAAATGAAATGGGGACACGAAGAGCGTGACGGGGTGCTGGAGGGACTGGGAGAAGGGGACGACGAGCTGAGAGCTGACAGATGGAGGGCAGGGAAGAGCGTCCCTGCGGGGAGGAAGGGGGCCCCCCTGCAGGAGCCACAGAGGAAGGCTGGGGTGCAGTAGGTGGTCCTGGGCCCCTCGCCTCGCCCTGCCTCCTCCCAGCTGTGGGAGCTGTTTCTGTCCCTGGGGCAACGTGCCCAGCCAGTACCGGACACGCGGGTGTTCATGAAGATCGCTGTTTGAGGCGGGCTTTCTAAGGATCCTGAAATCATAAAGGGGACAGAGTCTGGGGGCACCTGTGGGTCTTCACAGTAGAGTGACCATTCAGACTGGGTCCCAGGGACATAGGAGTTTGACCAAGGTCATGGGGAGAAGGGGTATTCTAGGAGAATGGGTGGCAGGCCCTTTCTGCTCGCCATCCACTCGTGGGCCAGTCCCGCCATCACACCCTCTCAGAGCCCAGCTTGGCTTTCTCATTTCAGCCTCTGGCCAGTCCGTTCCCGGTGGGGCCTGAAATCCAGCCCGGGATTTTCTCCTAACCCCAACTCCTGCTTTTCTGGGTCCCACCCGTGGAGTTCCCTCAACCTGTCTCTGAATTCTGTGGGTTCCCAGGTCGGGCAAGGCCCTGTTCAGCCAGACCCCTTGCTGCCCCCAGGCCTCTGCCACACCAGTCTGCTCTTCCTCCTCTCTCCCACTCACACAATCCAGCCCACTCACTCACCTGCCCCCACACTCTTCCCCTCCCACCACTCATTCTCCTCACTCTGGCCTTTGCTTTCAATTCATCCATGCCACTTCCTCCAGGAAGCCCGCCCTGCTGTCTGTGGTTGGGTTAGAGCCTTTCTCTGAGCTGCCTGGCGTTCCACCAGGATAGCCCCTATTTATGGGTCTATTTGACTTGTGTCTCTTTCCTCCACTAAATGATGACTGTCCTGTCCACAGAGGCATCTGCATGCTTAGCACAGGGTCCTTTGAGCACAGGGTCGGCACATAGCAGGTGCCCAGCAAACATTCGTTAGAGGAAAGGAGGAGGAAAATTAGTCTGGCCCTCCAGGATCCGTGAGAAAACAGGCTGAGAAGCTTGGCCGGGGTTGGGAGCGGGGGTGTCGGGTCTCCTGCCTGCGGTCCCACGGTGAGCTGTCCATTCCCTCTCCCCTCCCTGCTCTGCCCCTGAGCCCAGCAGAACAGAGGGTGGGGTGGGGGCAGTAGGAGTGGTGGTAGGGAGCTGCAGACAGAATAGGCTGGGGAGGCAGCTACAGCCAAGCTGGAGCTGGGGGTGGGGCTGAAGCTCACATCTGGTTTTGACCACCCAGGGTGAAGCTCCTGCAGGCAGCTCGGCCATCTCCGCCTCGCTACCACCCCCTCCACCCTGCCTACAGCCCCGCCTCTTCCCTTCCTGGGGAGACAGGAAAGGGCCTGGTTCAGGGCTGCTCTTGGACTGTGTGGTGTCCGGCCAGTTAGACAGTGCTCTGTCCGTGCATCGAAAAACATTTGTTCCTGAGACAGGACATGGAACCCACCTTGAGACTTATGGTCAATTTGCTCCCGTGTTTAATTTACAGAACACCCCCCCCCCATAACGATGGTGCCTGGGCCCCTCCCCCTCCCAGGAGGCCTTGGTTGAACAGAGTCCTAGGTTGGAAGCTAGCCTGGGTGGAGGGATGGTGGGGGGCGTCTCTCTGTCCTGAGGCCCAGCACTGCCAGCGCTCTCCCGCTAGCTCTGGGACTCTGTGGACCTCAGTGTCCCCGACTGCAGCTCAGAACTGAACCTCTGTCCTCGGCCTGCTGACCTAGGCTCTGGGAGAGGCCGGGAAATCAGCTGATCCCCAGGGGAGAGCGTTGGAGGAGGCCACTGCAGAGCATCCCGGGACTCTGGGGCAGGTAGTCCAAAGCTGGGACTCTGTCTGACTGCTGGCGGTGGAGTTCCCCCTGCGCCCACCCCCATGGGCCGGGGCTGCAGCGGGCAGTGGGGGGGGGGGCGGTGGGGGCTGCACAGTGAGGTCAAGGCCTGGGCTGGCGGTGGGGAGAAAGGCCTCAGATCTCAGAGCTTTGCGATCTGGGGCTGTGGTGCCGCAGGAACCTGTGATGTGATCTAGGAGCCTGGAGCCCCCTCACCCTGGCCTGTGAGGCTATTACTGAATTCTCCCCGTGTGCAGAGCGCCCACCCGCAGCTGTCCAGGCTCGCGGTGCGGGAGGCCTTCCTGGGGCTCACAGCCAGAGGCTTGGAGGGACCAGGTTTCTTGATTCCCAGGTGCCCTCCTCTCTGCGAGGGGCTGGGAGAGCTCCTGGGAAGCCGTTTCGGGGAAGCCTGCAAGAAGAGACCAAGCAAATAAGGAGCTGGGCTCAGGCCTGGAGAAAAAGGTGGGAAGGGCGGTCCAGGCAGTCAGAACAGCATTGCTAGGGCCGGAGATGCGGCCATACCTGGGGACCACAATGATTCTGTCTGGCCCAAGGGCCGAGGGGCAACGAACGGGTGGCAGAGACAGGCACCCAGCGCAGGGCCTGGAGCGCGGAGGTCTACTCGCTTCCGCGCTCCTTGGGCGCGGCGGGTCCTAGAGAGACTGGACCGCCCCCGGCTGCCCTTTCATGTCGGCCTCCAGGAGGCAGGCCCCCCAGCCGGCGGGGAGAGGGCCGCTGTGGGACTTCAAAGCTGGCGCCCCCCAGCCGGATCCCTTGGCGGAAGGGGCGGGCGAGTCTGGGAGGGAAGTGGATTTCGGCGGATCGCCCTTTCATCCCGCGGCTCCACCCGGCCCGGACCTCGGGGAGGCGCCGCAGGTCACTGCAGGGCTGAGCTGTCCGGGAAGGCAGGGGCTGGGGGGCCCCAAGGCAGCGTCTGTGCGACCTTAGGCCAGTCCCTGCCCTTCTCTGGGTCTTGGCTGTCCTCCTCCCTGCCCAGAAAGCTGGGCTCTGGTCCTTTTTGGGGAGGGGGTAGGTCTTGGGAGGGGCATTCAGGAAGATTCCGGGCATTTGGATCCTTGAGATCTGAGCAGGGAGCCAGGGCTCACCGGGGGTACCTGCTCTAGCTCCACCCACCGCACCCATCCTTCCCGAAGGTAGTCTCAGCAACTACCGTTCGTCTCAGTGTGCCCCCCCCCCCGCCCGTGTGACCCACTGTCCAGCCTTCCCCTCTCTGGGCCTCAGCTCTGCAGAAGCTCCAGGGGGCGGTATGAGTGTCCTTTCCGCTGCCGAGACTGAACACTCCCTCGGCAGGCCTGTTTCCCCAACTTAATTAGCATGGGGCGGAGCGAACCGGCTCCACTTTCTGACACAACAGTAATCACGACAATGGCCACACGCTGTTCCACGTTAGCCTCGCAGTGCCCTGTGTGGTCAAATCTGGACATCCTTTCTCAGGCGGAGAGCCTGAGGCTCAGAGAGAGGACTCACCCCAGGTCACACGGCTGGAAAAATGGGACCAGATGCATGCCCGGGGAGAGGGTGCTCGTGGTTCCCATGGATTATTTCCGATGCTGTTCGTGCCTGCTGCCCCGCATCAATCAGAAGACGATGGTGGGGTGGGATAGGGGGAGGCCAGGCTGGGACTGCTGAAAGCAGACCCTGATGTGCAACTGAGTGTGGGCAGCCACTAAAAGAGGCAGGTGTACCTATCACCCCCATTTTGTAGACAGGAAAACTGAGGCACTAGGCAGTCACACGACCAGCTAAATAGCAGAGCTAGGTATTGACCTGGCTTATTTTTGGCTCCAGAGACTTGAGTCTTAGCCACCGCCCCTGGGATGAGAAGGGCAGGCCCCTGACCCCCCAGAGCCCAGGCAGGGAACCATCCCCGTGAACCCAGGAGCCCGGGCAGGGAGGTGCTGTTATTTGTTATGCCTATCAGACACCTGAGGACCGAGGCACAGGGGAGTGAAGGTGGGCCTCGGCCTCCCAGAAAGTACCCAAGTCAGAACTGGAACCCAGCCTGTCTGGCTCCGTGCCCGGGGCCGACTTGATGGACAGCTCTGGCTGCAGAGGGCAGGGCCACCCCCAGCAGCGCGAAGCTTCAGAACCTCGCAGGGTGTCTCCGTGGGGGCCTCGTCTGCCATGATGGGGCCGTTCTAACAGGTCCCGCAGGGTGCCAGGGGCACCCAGGCTGGCGGGGTGGGACTGGTGCCCGGGTATCAGGCAGATGCCACCCAACCTAGAGATTTAACATTCCTCTCTGGAAAATCAGATAATCAAGGAAGTCAAATACCGTGAAATGAGTGTGATCCTTGCCAGAAACCCAGTGGGAGCACCAGAGAACCATCACATGGTAAGTGCAGGAGGATCACCCACCCCCTCGCCTTATAGGCAGGGAAACTGAGGCACGGAACACTGAAGGGAGGTTTGCCCAGAATGTCCTGCCTGCCCCCTTGCCCAGCATTTACTGAGGGCCTCCTATACAGCGGGCTCTGTGTTGGGGCCTGTTCAGTCCCTGTGCACCTGGAATTCAGGGTCTGCTGAGACGGATCCTTTGTGCACCAGTAA
>PVJI01010842.1:0-58620 GCA_004026765.1 Micronycteris hirsuta | reverse complement strand
TTAAAAAAAAAGATACAACATTTGACTTGTCTTAGAATGAAATGAGCATTCGCTCCCTTCATTGTTAAATATGGAGGTTCAGAGACTCTCCGTGTAAGAGATGCTGGGTACCATTCAGGGTTCCCAGACAGAAATGACCGTAAAAGTGTTTATCACATGAAAGTTACTTGAAAATTATCTCTGGACTGAATTTTTTGTGATTCAGAAAACTAGAGAAATATAAGATTAGTGATAATTTGCAACTTCACCAAAACCATCACTTAAGTTTTTTTTTTTTAAGATTTTTTATTTTTTTTTAGACAGAGGAGAAGGGTAGGAGAAAGGGAGAGAAACATCAGTGTGTGGTTGCCTCTTGCACGCCCCCTACTGGGGACCTGGCCCACAACCCAGGCCTGTGCCCTGACTGGGACTCGAATGGCAACCCCTTGGTTTGCAGGCTGGCGCTCAGTCCACTGAGCCACACCAGCCAGGGCCCATTAGTTAAGTTTAATAACATATTTCTTATTCAATATTTTTTACAAAGAGAAGCTAACATGTCAGTTGTTTAGCTTTCAAGGAAGTCTGACTTCTAGGCGTTTCAACACACAGGCAGCAGCTTTCCTCCCCGTACGCCAGACGTTGGCCGGGGCGACCCCCATGGAGGTGCTGCCGCTGGAGCGCAGCTCGCTGCAGACCAGAGCCCTGTGCATCCGTTGGGGACGGGGGCGGGGGAGGGGGGACTCCTTTAGGAAGGGCGCTGTGAAAGCACCATTAACAAGCGTCGGGAATTAGAACACAGCATGTTCTTTGAGTAAGGCCGAACTGCTGAGCAGCTTTAATTAACTACAACTTTCCAGTGCACACAAGCTCCCAAAATATTCAGGTGGATGAAAATTTCCTGGAATTCACAAATGACTCTTTCTTTTTGCGATAGTATTTTTTAATTTCCTAGGGGTGTGAACAAGAGACTTTGAAGATGAAAAGCCAGATACAGAAATACATGAAAATATCCCAAATGTCACGGTGTACATGTACATAGACTTGCCGTCCCGTGACCTCTCCAGCTCAGTTCTTAGCACACGCGCCTCTGCTGTGCATCCCCGCCACTGAGGGTCGGCGAGGCTTTTACGCTTCTACCCCACGAGGTATCTGCCAAGCCTACTCGAGTGTCCTCTGTCATTTTGGTGCTGTGACAAAAATTCACTTGCTCTGTTAAATGCTTTGTAAGTTGTTATTTCGTCAAAGAAACAAAAACTCTTTAAGATGTTCCTTTTACCCTCAACAATTGCTGTTTGAGAGACACTCGGGGTCTGTTCCATAAAGTCTCCGTGTGTAGCAGGGCAAACAGAAACGGCCGGTGTGTCCTGTAAGGGTGTGAAGGCGGCTGCCGTGGTCGCGGGACGCGTGGGGGTCCGTGAGGGCGGTCCCGTGTGCCGGGACGTGCGGAAAGCCATCCTGCTTTGTCCCCGCTCCGTGCGCTGCAGCTGCTCTGCGGGCCGTCAGGTGTCAGTTTGTCCCTCTTCACCCGCAGGCCTGTGCCACGGATGTGGCACAGTGAGGAGCTCTGTTTTGCTTCCTGAATGAGGAAAATCAACGCACTGAGAAAAGCAAAACGAAACTATTGACTGACCTGTGAAGGTGTTAGTCGCTGTTACCATTATGGCAGTAAAGGCAATGATTGTAGCACCGAACGTTTCCGAATGTGTTCACCCACCGATTCGTGATTTTGTTATTACGTTGCTTGAGTGCCTACTATGTGCAGCTGGGGAGCCACCACGAGTGAGGCACATGCCACCTGCAGGGTCTCCCACTCGCACTTCGGGCTGGATGGGCGTTGCCGCACCAGGAAAGGGAGGAGAGAAAATGCGGAGAAGCTTTTTCAAAAGGCTTGGTTAACTATTTTATTCATATTAACTTTAATAGGTTAACATTTATGCTTTCTAAGGATATAAGATTTCTTAATTTATCTGTCATCGTTTATAAATAACAAAATAATAAAGAGGGAGCTTCGTTTCTGTCGCATATGACAGTGAAACATTAATTATGTAAAATGCTTCTTGGCGGAGTGGAAATTGTCCCCCATCTCAGTGAGCAGACAGATGAGGGAGGGAAATAATTTGCTGCTACTTAAAATATCACTGTACTAATCAGCCCGGCATTATGAGCTAAACCGATATTAATAAATTGAAATTATAGGTCATTATTTGCCATAATTAAGCCTATATTGGTTCAGTTTAAATTTGGAAAAAGCATATTCTTTTCAGAGCGAGAGAAGAACGTCCTGTAGTTTGCTCCCTGCCCCGGGCAGGAAAACCGTCACCAGTTAGGGTCTAACTGGGTTGTTTCCTCCCGACCCACCCCTGTCGTGGGGAGGGTCCGTGTTCGTGAGGCGCCAGGCCCGTGCGTGGGAAAGAGCCCTGACTCTGGGGAGAGCGAGCCCGCCCGGGTCTGATGCCGTGCTCTGTCACCTCCCGGCCGTGTGTGCACGCTGCGTAACCACTTGGCGCCTTCATTTCGCTGCCCGTGAAACGATTAGGTGTTATGAGGATCGGGGAATTAACACACGTGAAATGCTCGGGCAATCCCAGAAACGTGGTAAATGCTGTGTAAGCATCGCTGCGTGGTGACCTCTCTGGCTGCCTCCTCGGCCGCCGCTCCTTCTTGTCCTTATTATTCTGTCATTATACCACCTTTGTTGTTATTGAAATAACAGTATTAAATTCAGTAACTCCCAAAAGTTACTGAAAACGCCGTTGGTGATTTTGTCTAGTGGCCGATGCTGTCTGCATGCCCGGAAGTTACCCCCGACTAGAGACCCAGTGAGAAACACTCCCCCGGCAGCAAAGACACTGGCAAGCTCGGTGGCGGATGCCCCGCCCCGCCCCGAGTTTCAGAGTTACTCACCACCTAAACATGGTGCCTAAGAAGCCAACGACCCCCGGGCGAACTCGGACAGAAAGGCAGCACGGTGTCGGTTTTACATGATTAGTACCGACCTGAGGGTCAGGAGTGAAATCGCACATTTTCACAGCTGACCGGCGTACAGATGAGGGCGTGTGCCGACTCACTCCTGGAGAAGTGGGAGCACCGCCCCTGCCGCAGACGCGAGGCACTGCCTTCCTGCTGCAGCCTGGGGTCCATCACGAGCTGCCGCTAGTGGTGGCCTCGTGGAGAGCTCTGCGTGCGAACAGCTGTTGAAGTCCCTGCCCCATGGGGGCCCGTGCCCCCAGAAACTGCCCCCCGGAGGCCCCCTGTAGAATTTAGTGTCAGGAAACTCTTTGCCTCCCTTTGCGAGCCAGTTTCCTCCCTGAGAAGGCGAGGACGTTCTTTTCAGAACGGCTCCGGGAGTGTGATGTGCACACCACGTGTGTTCACCTCAGGGTCGCAATCCGGTCGTTTTTGGTGCTTGGAGAGTTAGCCGTGCAACTTTCCCTGCAATTCTAGAATGGTTTTAACCCCCATCCCCCCCAACCTCGGGCTGTCTAGTGGTCAGTACCCACCGCCCCAGTCACGTCGCTCTCCCCCGGCACCAGACGATCACCCCTCCGTTCGTCAGTGCCGCAGACTTCACTCCCCTGACACGTTGGCTGCTGCGCGTCTGGCCACGTGCGACCTCTGCTCCTTCCACTCCGCATGTGGTCAGGGTTCCTCAGCGCTTCGTGCCCTTTATGGCAGAGTGGCAGCCCATCGTGCGTGCGTACAGAGCACACCTGCTGTGCCCATCCAGCTGACGGAAGACACGTGGCCGGCTCCGCTCATTCGCTGTTACGAGCAGTGTGCAATGCTCGCTCGCGCACGGTGTATGGCTGACGCGTTTCCATTTCTCGTGGGCGCGCGTGTGTCTGGAGGTCAGATCGCTGGCTCACATGGAGAGCATTCTGTTATCCCAGCACTGTTTGTGAGAAACAATTCTTTCCCTGTCGAATTGTTTCAACACCCTTGCCAGACTGTAAATGTAAGGGTTTATTTCTGGTCTCTCAGTCCTGTTCCACGGAGTTCGACCTTTACACCAGCTCCACACTGTCTTAATTGCTGCAGCGTCTTCCTTTCAATCTGGAAGCCTTTTGTTACTTTTCCTCACTTAGCTTATCCGGCTGGAGCCTGCAGCGCAGTGGCAAACAGAAGTGGCCGGAGCAGACGCCGTTGTCTTCCTTCTGGTCTTCAGGGCAAAGCATTCGGCGTCCTCCCTCCTTCCTTCCTTCCCTCCCTCCCTCCCTCCTTCCTTCCTTCCTTCCCTCCCTCTCTCGCCTGCCTGCCTGCCTTCCTCCTTCC
This sequence comes from Micronycteris hirsuta, assembly GCA_004026765.1. Classification (NCBI taxonomy): domain Eukaryota; kingdom Metazoa; phylum Chordata; class Mammalia; order Chiroptera; family Phyllostomidae; genus Micronycteris; species Micronycteris hirsuta. Next base: position 54,369 of record PVJI01010842.1, on the reverse strand, counting down.
ATGGGTTTTCCATAGATGCCCTTTGCCAGATTGAGAACGTTCCCTCCTACCGTAGTTTGTTGAAGGCATTCATCATGGAAGGATGGTGGATTTTGTCAAGTAAATTTTTGATGCCTACTGAGACGACCCCGTAGCTTCGGTGCCCTTCTTCCTGTTGAGGTGGCGTGTCACAGTCGTTGATTTTGGGGGTGCTAAGCCATCCTTGCATTTGTGGGGTAAGTCGCACTTGGTTGTGGTGTGTAGCCCTTTCTATATGTTGCTAGACTTTGCTAGTATTTTTGTTGAGGGTTTTTGTGTCTCTATTCAAAAGGGATATTGTTCTGTAATCTTGTCATCTTTGATTTTGGTGTTAGGGTAATACTGGCCTCTTAGAATGAATTGGGAAGTGTTTCCCCCACTGCTTTTGGGAAAAGCTGGTGAAAGTTTGGTCTCCATTCTGTAACTGTTTGGTAGAATTCACCAATGAAACGATCTGTCCTAGGTTGCTTTTTTCTAATGGGAAATTTTAGTCGCTTTGCTTGTTACAAATCTGTTCAGATTTTACGCACCCTCTTGAGTTGCTTTTTGTACTGTGTGTCTTTTCAGGAATTTATCCATTCCCAGCTAGGTCACCTAAATGACTGGCACACGCTTGTTCGTAGTGTTCCCTTACAGTCAGCCCTGAAGGCTGTTAGCAGTGTTGCTTCTTTCGTTCCTGGCTCAGTAACTCAAATCCTCTTCCTTATTCGCTTGGTCAGTCTAGTTAAAGGTTTGTCAACTTTGAATCTTTTCAAAACTCTACTTTTGGTTTCATTTATATTCTCTATTGTTTATTTATACTCTATTTCATTAATTCTCCTGTAATATGTATTATTTCTCCTGCCTGCTTTTGATTCAGTTAGCTTTTTCAGCCACTGTCTTAAAGAGGAAGGATAGGTACTGAGTTGAGATTGTGCTTCTGTTTTAGCGCAGGCATTTACAGCTATGAATTTGCCTCTGAACATTGTCTTAGCTGCATCTGATAAGTCGTGGTGCATTGTGTCTTCATTTCCAATCATCTCGTCAGACAGCACATTATAAATTATTTTTTAATACCCCTTTTGGTTCCTTCTTTGACCCATTTGTTATTTAGGAATATGTTTTTTAATTTTCACATATTTGTGAATTCCTGAAACTTCTTTTTGTTACTGATTTCTGATTTCATTCTGTTGTGCTCAGGGAACATACTTTGTATGATTTTATTCCTTTTAAACTTACTGAGCCATGTTTTATGGCCTGCCATATGGAAGCGAAGCTGTGCCATATGCGTTGAGAAGGAGGTAGGTTCTGCTCCTGTTGGTGGAGTGTTCTAGAAACGTCTCCTTTGTTGGTTTCTAGTGCTGTCCAGGTGCACGTTGGGTAACGCCCTTTCCCTTTCTTTCAGCTGACGAGTTAATCAGTCCTAAGGACATCGACCCCATCCAGCGCTACGTCCCACTGCAGGACAGGCGGAACGTGAGCATGAGGTTTTCCAACCAGGTAAAGGGGTGTTTTATGTCTGACGTTAGACTTGCCCACAGGCACCTGAAGCTTAATTGAAGAACTTTTATTCGGAATGGGGTTTTTATTGCTCCTGCTGAGGGCAAGCCTTCTCTGTCTTTTGGTTAGTCAAGATTTACTTGTTTGTATGCCAGCCACACTTTACTTTTTAAAAAGTGCTGCAGTGAAGGCTTCCTGTTAATGAGGAGTGTGAGTCTGTGTGCCCACCAGGGTGTCTTCCAGGCAGACATGTCCTCTTCCCGGTGGTCATGGTTACGGCGTCAGGTGTGCAGTGCGTTGGGGGGTGGGGGGTCAATGAGACGGACTGTTACTGGACCGAGTGGGTCCCACAATTGGCCCTGTGCTCGCTGTCCTTCCAGGTGGTGTCTCCATGGCAGGACGGGTGGGTGGCGTGTTGGGTAAGGAATAGTGTACATTTTATACACTTAGTCCTGTGGATTCAGACTGTGTTGTGTCAACACAATAAGTGTTCGCGGGATCAGCAAGACTGATGCCAACTTGAAAAAAAAAAAACCCTCGACTGCCCAGCGAGCGCGGTCAGGAAGAGTGTGGGCACGGACACGCTGTGGGTGGGGAGCTGCCTGGTGGGGGCGTGGGCCTGCGTGTGTGCCGGGTGCCGACCAGGGACGGCTGCCTGCCGGGGACAGCGGGTGCAGCGCTCACAGGAGACGCACTCCCGAGGTTCAAACGCTCCTTTTGTTTGAAGAAACATTTATATACAGAACACACACACAGATAAGTGCTTGTTTTAACGAGAGAAGGGGCCAGCCGGCAGATCCATTAGGTCCTATCTCACTGTCTCTGATTCTTTTGATGGTCTTCGACAAAACGTAATGACTCTGAGTGCTTTATAGATCAGAAGCCATTTGGGAGACTTTTAAATAAATGTTAAGGTATTCTCAAGAACATGAAATCCCTGCGTTAGTACCTAATAGAGAGTTCCCGCTGGCCCGTTGGCTGCTCTCTGAGCTGTGGACGTGGCCTCCTGCCTTAGCCAGCACCTGTGTCCGCGCAGGGCAGTGTCCTCGCCAGGGTGGGGGTGTCCCAGGAGGGGGAGCTAGCACCGTGCCAGGGGATGTGACGGTGGAGAAGTTCAGCTTTGAGATTGTGGTTCAAGAAGGCTGCCTACCTCGTCACCAGAGGAGGAGCCCAGAAGTGGCATAAGTGGGTGCTGGGTGTCAGAGCGGCTCGCCCGCGGTGCCATCTGGGTGAGGTCTCGGGCGTTTCTGCAGCCAGTCCAGCACTCTGTAGCCCTGCTGCCGGGTTGGATCTGTAAGTGTGGCGCTCGGCTGCTGCTGCCACGAGCCAGGTCCCCAGTGACCTCGGAGCGGCTGTGGTGGGTGGTGTGACCAGAGCCGGACTGTAGGGCGTCGAGGAAGGACCCAGCGGCGGAAGACCAGCTGTTCGCACAGGGAGTTCGCTGCAGCCCAGGCCTCTCCCCGTGTGGCCGCGTCATCGCGGAGCACTCCTGCAACTGGGACGTCTCCCGTGCCCCCTTTCACTCTTGTTCCAGAGTTCTTCACGGTCTTCAAAGGTTCATCAGTCTTCGGTGATTTAAAGAAATCTTGCACGAGGCTCAGTTTTATTTGGCTCCCTTCATTCTAATGCCTTCAAACAGTTTAACCAATTTGAGACAATTTGTACTTACAGGATTAAAAAAAACTTCATTAGCTTGGCAAAGACAGAATTTGTATTGGACCAAAGAGCCTAACTTATCTGCAAGCAGGGGGGTGAATTGAGTGCTGAACAGTTCTTACGTTTATTATAATAAAACAGAATAAAATAGCCCAGGCATCAAAAATGCTTCCGAAGGCCCGGCCGTCACACGCCACAGCCACACGGAGGTTCCTCCCAGGTGATTCTGCATTCAGTCTGCAAGGGAAGCGTGTTTCCTATCAGAGCTCGTGAAAATTAAATGCCTTGATCAAAACACCCGGAACCGAGAAAAGCTAAATTGGAAGCTGAAAAAAATGAGCTCAAACACATTTAATAGCATCCTTCCAATTAACTCACTGAACTTATTAAAATGAAAAGTTCCAATAACAGGCATGAGGGTAACGAAATTCCTCACCCCTGTGGCGAAGGCTTCTCGTGGTCAGGGCTGGGACGTGGCGAGAAAGGTGAGAGGGCGTGGTCCACGGAGTGCAGTATAGGTGCTCGGGGTGTCATGGTCCAGTGTCGTCCTAGCCCCGCCCCCGAGGGGCTGCAACTGCTCATTGTTGGCTCCCTCCCTCCTCTTCCCACCCCCTGGCCCCTGGCCCCAGCAGCCCTGTGCCAGCCAGCCGCCACACGGGGCGCTGCACAGTTGTCGCACAGATAGGAACGACGGGCTTCACGCGCTGGATACGTTAGTTAATAAAAGAGGTAATTTAAAACCTAACTGCCACGGACCGAAGGATTCTGTCCTACCTCAAGCAGGGAAGGAAACAGCTGGTTTGTTGTAGAAGCACTTGGAGCTCCATTTTCTTACAGCCTGATCTCAGGGGGATGGAGAGTGGACTCTGGTGGGACGTGAAGGGTTTTGCTTGCGACTCTGCTCCCTGCGAGTGTAACACGTTCTCACAGCCATGTGGTGGTGACTGTCACGTGTCTCGGGGGGCCCGGAAGTCTGGTTGGAGTTGCTCTGGGTGAGGCGGGCATCTCTGCAGGGTTGGGGGGTGGGCGGGCAGACCGCGCAAGTCCGATCGCCTGCCCCGGTGTGGGTGGGCTTCGCCGGGGAGGCTTGCACAGAGCAGAGCCCGGCCTCCCCCGGTGAGAGCGCCCCTCGGCCTGCTGCGCGGCCTTTCCGCTGCCCTCGGGTTCGCACTGGGTGTGCCTGGCGGTCTGTGCTCGCCCTGCGTCCTCAGCCGGTCTTCGAGACAGGGACGAGTGTTACATTCTCTGCTGAGTGGGAGTGTTGGAAACCGCCCAGTGTCCATCGAAATACACACTCCTGAGATAAATGACGACATAGCCCATAAAATGGCCCTGCTGCCATAAAAAAAGCAAGGTAGAATTATCAGCGAAATGCTTTTACGTGACGATACACATGTATGTGAAAACTCATCTGTTGCCCATCTGTCCCAGTAGACTCTCAACTCCTCAAGGAGGGACACGGGGTCACTGTCACCCTGTGACGTCAGAGTCTGTCAGGAGACTTGTCAATTAGTGTGCCCTAGTGACCAAATGAATCAGGACACGTGTGCGTGTGCAGGGGAGGGCACGTGTACCACACAGGGCTCGAGTAGTGTGTGTGTCCATCGATGCGTGTGTGTGTGTGTGCTTTGTGAACCTGAAAGCAGAAACTAGTGTTGGGGAAATGCCATTCAGAAATACAAGGTAGTATTAACACTAGGGCGTTTTCAGGGAGCCTCCGTGGGTTTGGACAGCTGCGTGAGTGCGTTGACGCAAATGGCAGATAAAGAGAAAGGATGCCCCAACTCCGTCGGCAGCGGGAGCTGTTGGGGTCGGGTTGCCCCCGCTGAGGGTCTGCGTGCCTGACAACCGGCGGAGGGCCCACCGGGCGAGGGTGGGAGGTCTGAGTGCTTTACTGTGGGTGGTTAGTGAGTTGGAAGTTTCTGGAATGCTGGGTTTTTACCATGAAGGTTGTCTTCATCCAACAGTTCCCCCACCAGATGCTCGCTGCAGTTCCACCTGTGTCCCGGGCACCTCAGACCCGAGCGGTCTGCCCTGCAGATGGAGGCAGCGTCAGGGGAGGGCACTGGTTGGCAGTTAGGAGCTGCACGCTGCCTCATTTACTGGGACTGGAGTGTGACTGCGTTTGAGCGCATGTGTTCGCTTGCTTTGTGTGTGAGTCCCCGCGGCCCACTCTCAGGTCACCCGCGTCTGGCGGAGCAGACACTCAGGTTCGGTGCTCCCATTTGCTGGTAGAAATCCCCATGGACCTCTGAATACTTCATTTTTCTTTCCTTTTTGAGTAATATGAACTGTTAAGGCCTTTTATCAAATGAAAGTAGAATTTATAGCAATTTTAATGTATATTTATTTTGTTGGGTTGTTCCATCATATTTTGTTTTACACGTTCATTTAAATCACATGGACGCCTGCCAGAAATGGCATTTTCATGCTTTTTAGCGCTGATACACATTTCCTGGTGTTTCCTGCTCCCGTCACACGTAAATTCCAGCGGCGCCCCGAGCACCGCAGGGGGGCTGTCTGCGGGAAGATCAAGTGGCTCGCAGCGTCCTGTAGGGGATGTTGGGCTCGCTGCTACAGAGAAATTGTATTTGGTCCGTATTTTCCGAGCTTCCTAATGCAGTCATTTATCGGTGCTTCTTAATGTGTCCCGTAATCATACATGCACTCGGTGTCTAACACGTGCCCTAGTGGACCCTTCATGGGACAGCGGCGCGTCCGCCTGTTGCTTTGACCAGCGCCGCCAGGCCCGGCGGCTTGCACTCAGTGGGCGCGGCGCTGACGGGGCCGCCCCGGGGTGGCCACTCCTCTCCTGTGGGGACCGCGCGCTGGAACGGAGCTCCTCTGGTGCGTAAGGCGACAAAGGACTGTTGGCTGGCAAGAGAGGGAATAGCCTTAGATGCAGTCAAGCTGCCAACTGAATAATTTGAAGTCACAATCATTTTTTTACAGAGAATGGAAAAGTCGGGTTTTTATTTTTAGCTCCTTTCTCTTCCCTTCAGAGTTAGAGGATGGAAACGGACCCCCAGGCCCCAGACTACGCTTATGCGTCATTCAGAGGCGCGCTGGCCGCGGTGCGATGTGTGCCCTGCCCCCCCGCCTCCCGTGTCCGTTACTCTGTCTGCACCCTCAGGTTGGTCAGCGAGCCGCGGAGAGCAGGACGCGGAGGCGGCCCCTCGCAGCCAGCGGGTGCCGGTCCTCTGAGTGCACCGCTTGGACATGGCTGACGCTGCCCCTGACCCCCACGGCTGCTGACAGGGCCAGGCCTTCTGATCGTCTCCTCCCTCCCCCTCTGCGTTGCAGGGCCCACTGGAAAACGACCTGGTCGTTCATGTCGCACTCATAGCGGAAAGCCAACGGTACGGAGTCCAGGTGGGGGCGGTGTGGTTGGGGGGGTCCGAGGTGGGCTGGTCGCTCTATGCTTTCAGTATTGAGTGTGAGCAGCGACTCAGCTCGTGGGCCCCTTGACAGGACGTGAGGGTGTCGTGCGTGTCACTTTAAGTGCCAGAACCGCACTCTTTCCATGTTTAACAGGGGTTTTGCTTTAGTCGATGTAGCTATGAAAGACCGTGTCCCGTGCCGGGGCTGCCTGGGCACGGTGTGGGGACATGCGTCCAGACAGATTCCGTGCCTGTCCTGTCACCCCGTCCCCAGAGCCCCCATGTGCTGTTCGCGAGGAGCCCCGAGGGCCTCTGGCTCCAGCGCAGATTATCATAAAGATGGGCTCTGGGTCAGAGTGCTCCTTCCACCCCTTGACCCCTTTCCAAACCGGGCGGCGCCTTGTCTTAAAGGGTCTCTGTTTCTGCCTGTGCCCCACAGCCTGCAGGTCTTCCTCAACACGTATGGCATCCAGACCCAGACGCCGCAGCAGGTGGAGCCCATTCAGATATGGGCGCAGCAGGAGCTCGTGAAGGTTGGGGTCATTTCTCTCCTGCCCGCTTTGGGGGGGGGGGCACTGGAGCACGGGGATTACATGTGGGGCCCAGTCAGGACGTGCAGGGAGCCAGACCGCCTTCACTGCAGTGGCCCTGTGGGGTTAGCCTCTGCCTCTGGGCTGATGGTCTTCCCTCCGTTCACTGGTGAAGAAACCTTCTCTTCTAAACTTTTGTTGGTACTAAGTGCTTTCTTTCCCTGCTGCCTTACTATTTACAGTCTGAAGTAATTCCTAGCCCTTTGGCTGTTGGGTCTCAAAATATAAAATAATGCCTGAGTTTGCCTCTGGTGCAGTCACACTCCTGTTTGGATTGGATTAAAAGGTGACTTTTGAGGCCTTTTGCATGCTCCGCTCTGCGGATGGGCGCAGAGGTGCCGCGTTTAGGGATATTCCTGCTCCTCAGGGACAGGAACTTGTTGAATTCCACTGATTATCTGTAAACTGCCATTTTATTTGGCGGTTGTTCAGTGCAGAAGCACACAGAGTCTCTCGAGCCGTTGGGACTCGGTCGATTAGGTTGATATAAATGTCCACGGTCGCGGCCTCCATGCTCCAGCGCAGAGCAGAGGCTCAGAGACGTGGGGTGCCTGTGCCCTGGGGAGACGCGGGACCCAGAGAGAACGTGTCTTCGCTCGGACCCGGCCCGTCTGGGAGACTGCCCACGGAGTGACAGTGCGCGGTCCCACAACGCCTGTGGAAGTCGTGGGGAATCACAGAAACGGGGCCACGATCCCTGGGGGATCGTGTGACGGGGTGAGGAGGCTCTTGGGTTGGGTTCAGTGCTCAGCTCTGGCACTGACTGACTCCGAATTCATTTCCAGTCTGTCTGCTTTCACCTCGTGGAGAGTCTAAAATTTTCTGCTCCACCTGGGCACCCTTCCCTTTTCCTGCTGCTTCTCCAGACATTTCTCCAGTCCTTGTGTTCCTTCAGTCCCTTCCACGCTGGAGTGTAGGGCAATGCCTAGGTGGCTTCCCGTCCTGAAGCTGAAACACCACGATGTTAAGTCTAGAGAAACGGGACTCCCACCAGATTCTGTAGCACATGAGCCCCTTCGTGTGGATGCGCCCGCACCGGGCCCTGCGTGGTGCGGGCGTGCGGTCACCCCAGTCCCGGGCCCCTGGGGGCCGTCCTGTCAGCAGGCGCCGAAGTTGCCTGAGGGCTTGAGAGAGCAAACAGGGCCGTCTGGCTTACGTTTTTCATGAAATTCATATAACCAGAAAATCAAAGAGGCATTTCAGCTTCGGAAGGAAGTACTTCAGGGCGGTTTTCTAGTACAAGATGTGGGCCCCATTTTTAAAAAAACCTCTAAATAGCCAGATTTTCTATCACACAGAAAGCACTGGTCTCTTCATGTTCTTTCACAAATCAGACATGGCCAGATAAGCATGCATGTCACATGCATGACACATCCCTGACAGTCTTGCTCGCAGATCTCCCAGGGCCCGGAATCTAAGCTGACGTCATTGGCTAGCTTGTTTGCCTGCAAGTCTGCCAATAAGGTTTCTTTGCCTCTTTTTGGCTGCAAAGGTAATATAGTCAGCAGGCGATACTCGGGGCGGGGGCTGGGGTGGGAAAAGGGGAAAAGCGTGGCTTCCTGCCCGACTGATCCACGCACTTGTGTCTTACAGGCGTATTTCCACCTGGGTGTCAACGAGAAGCTGGGGCTCTCGGGGAGGCCGGACAGGCCCATCGGCTGCCTGGGCACGTCCAAGGTGCCCGCGGGCTCTCCTCGCGGGGCAGGGGGCGGGTTGCGGGTCCACAGACCGAGGTGCTTGTGCTGGGCCCCTCTCCGCATCGTCATGTTTCACAAGTGAACGGCATCGTTTGCCTCGTCACACAAGCCCCCGGGAATGAGTGCACACCCCGCTGGCTCTGGGGTTTCTGCGTGTCCTGAGACGCCTGATTATTGCATCCTTCCCTCCAGTGGGCGTTTCCATCCAGGGGCTGCGCACTGATCCCGTCAAGGAACTTCAAAATCTCTTCATAGCGTGTTTTTTTTTTACAAGATGGGTTGTTTTATTTGTGTATTCAGAACTGGACGTCAGTGTTCACCTTTATTAGGGCTTCTGTTGCTGCGCCTCCAGTCGGTCGTGTGTTCATTGTGGGCATCTCCCTGCAGATCTATCGCATTCTCGGCAAGACGGTGGTTTGCTACCCTATCATCTTCGACCTGAGCGATTTCTACATGTCCCAAGACGTCTTGCTGCTCATAGATGACATCAAGGTAGCTTCAAACACCTTATTGAATGGGATGACTTCGTTTCCCTAGTTTTATCATATGTTCTGACATCGGGTGTTCCCAGATCTCAGACACCCGGTGACACTGTGCAAAGCATGGTGGTGAAGCGGCAGCTGCTAGGCCTTGGGGAAGGGTGGGGCCTCCTGCAGTCTCAGATGATGGGCCGCGTCTGCCTCACGCAAAGCAGCGTGGCTGCGCTTGCTGTCCTGTCGACGTCGGTCTGGAACAGCCAGCGGGCACTGGTTTGGAAACCACGTTCCCGTGACAGTGAGGGACGCTTTCCTTGAATAGCAGTGCAGTAGCAAAACCACTGTACTTACGAAGAAAGTCAAGGAAAACCTCGACGAACTCATAACGCCCGGCTAGCGAAACCTCCCCCACTGCCTGTCCGTGCCCCTTCCCCTGCAGAGAAGCTTCACGGACCAGTGCGCGGCGTCTGGAGCCAGACCGCGCTTGCAAAATTTTGGCCCCACTGTTTACCCGTCGTGTGATCGTGGGCGAGTTCCTTAGCTTCTCACTGCCCCTGTGTCCTCAGCACTGTGACATACAGCTGAGCGATGAGACAGCCGTTGTCAGGGCTGAATGAATGACTGTCTGTGCCGAGCTCAGAACAGGGCCCAGCAGGTGGCGAAGTGTCACGTACGCCTCTGCTGTGACGATGGTGATGATGACGGTGGAAACTGAGTCGGAGGAGGAACGCTCTCGTTTCTGCTCTGCCCAGAGGCGGTCCTCCCTGTCCTCCTTCTGTCCTTGAGTTCACAGTGATGTAGAGTGAGAACTAGGCTCTGTGTGACGGCCGGGTTGAGCGTCCCTCCCCGGACTGTCCTTGAGCTATGCTCAGTAGGCCACATGCAAAAAAAGCCGCCCGAAGGCCTGGTGCTCTGGTTATTTTCCACGACAAAGTTTCCAGCCCAAATGGCGCCCAGCTGAGTGTGTCCGTGCGCGTGCCCATCCGCTCGCACGTGCCGGAGCACTCCGGTCCCTGAGCGGTGTGCTCCCCGGGGCTGGGCCGCGGCCGGCCCTCACATGCAGGGCTTCGCTGGCCCCTCGCCAGTGGTGGTCCGGCGTCCTGACCAGCTCGGACGCGGGGCCCCCGCCCCCCTTTGCTTTGGCAGAACGCGCTGCAGTTCATCAAGCAGTACTGGAAGATGCATGGCCGCCCACTCTTCCTCGTCCTCGTCCGGGAAGACAACATCAGGTGGGTCGTGAACGGGGCCCAAGTCCCCGCTACCCCGTCAGCGCTGCCGGCCGCCGGAGACAGGGTGTCCTGTGTCTCGCGTGTCCCTCTCGGGCTGACAGAGCGCTTCGCCCCAGGAAAGGGCTCTTAGTGTGGGGCGATTCATTTCTCCTCCCGTTGTTGACATGCACGTGTTCTTTATCTGCTTCTGTGTCTAGAGGCAGCCGATTCAACCCCATACTGGACATGCTGGCGGCCTTTAAGAAAGGAGTGGTTGGCGGGGTCAAGGTCCACGTGGACCGCCTGCAGGTAAGTCCTCCGAACTGCACTGTCTCCGGGTCGGACGCTTAGCCCTGTGCAGGAGCAGCTGTGCCCCTCGCCGTGCGGGGTGCATGGGCTTGCTCTCCGGGTTGCACTCTGCACCTGCCTCCCTGTCCCCGTCGCCACCGTGCTGCTCACCTGGTCCTTCTGACCTGGTGCTTGAACAATTGCTGGGATCCCCCCGCCCTCGCTCTTACCTTTGAGGGGCCCGGGGCCCACAGTGCTGGCGTGGCCTGCTGTCTTGTTCTGCGCATGTGGGTGCAGATGCGTCTCACAAAGCTGAAACTCCACGCCCCTTAAACAGCAGCCCCTCAGCCACCTCCCCGACCCCCAGCCTCTGTCTTCTCTGTGACATGGTAAATGATGGTGGCCCTGCGTGCGTCTCTCGGCTCTTAGTCCAGGCTCTTCCAGATTTCCTAAGCCCGTGGCTGGGGCTCAGCCTCCCCTCCCAGTTGCGTCCCCCAGGGCCCCCCCTCACGGTCATGCGCAGCCTGCTCCCCACTCCCCCAGCGCGCTGGCTACTTTCCACAGCTCTGAGTGCTGTCGGGGCTGTCCCCTGCCCCAGCTGTTCTGTGCTCTAGAGTTGCCTTCTGCCTCAGTCCTGCCTTAATTTCATCACTTTGGGCGATGTCACCTCACAGGCGAGGTCTCCAAGAGTGGATTAACCTCTCCTCCCCGTGTGCTCCCGTGGCGTTTTGCGCAGGCCTTTGCTGTAGCTCTCATTTTAGGTGTAGCAAGTTCCTGTGTCTGCCTCTCTCTCTGGAGTAAAAGCTCTTAGGGTCGAGCTGACTCAGGTCTGCCCTGCAGAGTGCTCCGCTCGCCCCTAGGCTCCCTGTAGGGAGCAGGCAAATGCTGGCTCCTCGATTCAACACGTGTTTACGGAGCCCCCTCACCAGGCACGGGGGTGTACGGTGAGAGGACGCACCAGGTCCCCGCCCTCAGGGGACTTATTCCTTTGGGGAGCCTACGGGAAAGCAGGCCCGGCAGGTGTGCAGGGTGAGCTTGCAGAGCGATGGGCGGAGCCCCGTCTTCGGGGGAATGGTGGGTGGCAAAGGACCCAGCAGGACATACTGAGTGTCACAGAGCAGGAGACGTGTTCCCATATCATGTTGCAGCTGACACACGTATAGCGACAGTTATTTTATGGCCATCACTCAGGTATTAATGCCTATGAAATTAATTATAATGGTTTTTATAAAACTAATTCAGGAGCCTCTGCAACCAACTGAATTTTTTAATTAAGAGCTCTAGAGACTATTAATGAAACATAGTATTTGCCCATTAACTCTGATTAAACGTTTCTTTTATGGGCTAACTTAGTATCTAAATATTAAAATTAATTTTCTTATGTTTTCAATGTTGGTTATCAGCTTTGAGAATTAATTAATTCCTGACCCCTCTCTGCCTCTGTGCCCACGCCGCAGCCCATTGTCACCTCGGTTCCCCTGCCCTTGGACTGTGGCCAGGATCTGACCACTCCCTTCGCCTCCACCCCCAGCACCACGGTCCCGCAGCCCCGTCTCCCACCTGCCTGGATTTTCACAGTCTCCTGCTTTCCTAGTGGCTGTGGGACCGTTGCCCTGTCCCTCCTCTGCCTGGTCCCAGGGCCACTAGGTCATGTCCCGCGTCGTGAGCCACCCACAACTTCCTCTCACACAGAGCGGCCCCAGCGTCCCCCGCCCCGCCCACCATAGTCTGTGTGCTTGCTACCCACTGCCTGGACACAGCGACTTCACACTTGCTTTTCCCAAAACCCTTTCAGTATTTCATGTTTTCTTTTCACTTGAAAATATTATTTAACATTTTCATAGGTGATCAATTTTATCTCAGCTTAAAAATAGCCACAAGTCTGGGAACAAAGCTGAAGTCCTTTCACCGCCTGTGCGTCCTCCTTTACCACGACCCCTGCTCGCGCGGCATGGGGCCTGCGCCCCAGTCTGGGGGCTTCGCCGTGTGTGCGAAGCTGTCTGAGTGTAGAGCCATTTAGGAAATGGTGTGAGAGCCGTGTGCCCTGCAGGCCGGCTCTCTTTTGGAGGATTGCTGCGTTCGCAGCAGAGCCCACGCCCGGGCCGCAGCGTCGGGCGGCGGGTCTCAGCCGCGTGCCGTCCCCGTCCCGTTCCAGACGCTGATCTCCGGAGCCGTGGTGGAGCAGCTGGACTTCCTGCGCATCGGCGACACGGAAGAGTAAGTCCCTGTGGGCCATCACTGCATTCTTCAGGTTACATTTCAAGTGCAGGAAGTCTGGAACTTTCTCGCTCGGTTTCCAGGCTTCCAGAATTTAAGAGTTTCGAGGAACTGGAGCTTCCCAAACATTCAAAGGTCAAAAGGCAGAGCAGCGCCTCCAACACTCCAGAGCTGGAACGGCAGCCAGACGTCACCGTTGCTGAGTGGAAAAACAGACCCACCCAGGACATCCTGCAGAAACTGCAGGTGAGGGGGGTGCCGGCGCAGAGGCCCCAGGGAGCCCGGGGGGCTGGGGCAGGCCAGCCTAGGGGAGGCCAGGCTTCGGGTGAGTCCTCGCAGGCGGCCCGGCCGAGGCCTGCGTGCACCCAGGCAGGAGTGTGAGGCGGGGCTCCCGGGCTGGGTCGGCGCGAACGCCTCACAGGCGCTCCAGGAGTGGGGGCGCGTTGGGCCTGGCTGGGTGTGGAGGTGTCGCACGGGCAACCGCGGCGTTAGGTCAGTGGTGCTGCCCCAGTGCCCTTGACCTCCTCTGACAGCTGGCCCTCCCCCTGCCCCAGCACTTAGGGCTGAAGCTGGCTTTCCTCTTGGTCAAGGAGGAAAGCAGCCCTGTGACCACATCCTTTTGAATATAATGTCAGCCACCTAATACACTGCCGTCCCTGAGGTTATTTGCATTTTAAAAGAGAGGGGGTTGGAGACTGGTGCTCCTCCAAGGAGGTGAAGTTCGGGTGGGAGAGCTACGAGTGCGTGAGGGCTCGTGGCCTGTGCGCGTGTGAGCACGTGGGCTCGAGGTGCGTCCTGCCGGCCAGCGTCTGTCCTGGTCGCCAAGCGACCCGAGCCGGCGGTGCTCTGCTGGGCCCGGAGCGTGCGGCACGCCCCTTCCTCCTGGCACCGTGTCCTCACAGCAGCCTGAGCGGCGGGCTCGCCCCATGATGCACTAGATGGCTGGGCCGAGCCTTGGTACGTGCAAGACGAGTGGGCATGCTTGCGGAGAACTCGTTTTCTGCCCGTCGCTTACCGTGTTTCCTAAGCAATCTGATTGTTGACCCCAGTGCCCCAGGGCGCCAGCATGTCTGCCCTCTGCCTCCTGGATGTCTGCGAGGAATGGTTGCACAGTGACACTTCCTCTTTCCTCAGTCCCCTAGCCGTGTTTCCGCTCTGCGCTGCCCCCGGTGGTGACTTCGCACCCGCGGCCCCGCGGTCACCCCTGTGGTTTGTGCTTGCAGGACTGCAGCTGTGTGGCCAGCCAGATCATTCTGCTGGGCGTGCTGCTGCGAAGAGAGGGCCCTGACTTCATCACGAAGGACGGTGAGTGCCCCTGTCTGAGAACTTTCCAGAACAATGGGACTGCTCTGTTGTTGAACATGCACAAGTGCCCGTAACGAATATGCACCAGGAGCTACTAGTTACTTTCTTCTCCTTTAAATCCTTTGTGAGACAGCCACGGGGACTAGGCCGCGTGACGGACTCCCGCCTGGCCTGGCGGCTGTGCAGGAGCGCTTGTGCGCCCCCGGCTCCGCGATGCTGTGCGAACAAACAGGGAGAGCCAAGTCTGCTCGGGGTCTGCAGCCTTGGGGCAACTGGCTCTATTCTGCTTTTATTTTCTGCAATAAATTAAAATATCTTATTGTTATTTGTGAAAAGCCTAGATTGCCTATTAATTAAGAACACAATAAGTTTCTAGGAACACTCACTAAATCAGGTACTCAGACTAAATAGTAAGAAGGGCAGGTACACGCATACTACATGTTTGGGCCACATGTTTACATTATGTCAGGCAGCTCAGATCAGAGTGGGTGTGGGTGGGGCAAAATGAGCACTCAAGCAAGAGGGATTGTTTTTAAGGAGAATAAATGTTGTGCATTTAATGGAAAGCTCTTTTCAACAAGGACTCTCTCCTGACGTCTAGGCACCGTTTCTGACCACATCGAGAGAGTATACAGAAAAGCGGGCAGCAGGAAGCTTTGGTTGGTATAAGCGTCCTTGTCACTGCGTGTTGAGTTCTGCGTTGTCATTTCCAGTAGCCTGAAGATCGTGGACCGGTCTTAGCGACGGCTACTCATCCTCATTTCTACCGTTCAACTCCCAAGATACTTTTTAAAAACCGTCTGGGAGAAGAGGCCTTAGTAGGAAGAGCCCCTGCTAACGATTCACTGGGATGCCATGCTGATGACATCTGTGTCCCCCTCCCCTCACCCACCCCTCATCCCAACCCCCTCCCCTGACCCAGGAAGGGGCTTCTGGGTCTGCTGTGTGTGGAGAGCATGCTCTGCCGGCAGGGACGGTGACTGGGGCCGCGTTAGTCGTGAACGCAAAGCCGTACAAGGCAGTTCTCTCACCGCTTAGCGTGAGCGAGCCCCGGGGACTGTGGTCGCGCTGTGGGAAAATACTAATATGTTCTGCAGAGGTAGTTTCACCCCAGGGGCCAAAACGGAAAGTCGGTAAGTTGAAATAGAATCACTGGGACGCACAGTGGGGCACCGTGCCAATCGCATGGCTCTCTGCACTTTGCAGCGATTCTAACAGTCTCACTAGCAGAATCTAACGTTTTCAAAGTCAGAGTATATATATTTTTAGATGACCCATTATTTTCTAATTTTAAAAAAGTCTCAAGGAAGGTAAGAAACTCCCTTAACCCGAGTGAGCCCCATGTTTCTAATCTCTAAAATAAGTATCGGTGAAACAATCGGTTGGCAGTATTCCAGCCTGTGGTTATAATAAATGTGCCCCCCCTGCAGAAGTAGCCGTGGGACACCCTGTGGTTACATCCCACACGTCACTGCACATGCTCAGCACAGCGTGGCGTGCGAGTGGGCAGACGCTGCCCCACAGCCAGTGCAGGTCCAATTCGGTCCATCATCTTCTGCTGGGCTGAGCAAACCTGCTTTTGCTCTGCGCGCTGCTCTCGCGTTTTAGAGAAATCACTAACCAGCAAGCAAATGTTGACCGTGCCGACGACGGTGTTCAAAGGGGCAAACTCCTGGAAGTTTCATTTACTGTATTTTCCCTTCTATGGCTTCCCACTGACACCCCAGGCTGGCGGTGCGCTACGGGGCCGCGTTCACCCAGAAATTCTCTTCCTCCATAGCCCCGCACGTTACCACCTTACTGGTCCACGGGAAGCAGGTAACATGCACGCGGCGTGCGGGCGCCGGAGCTGCTTGGCGTGCGGGGGCTGGTTTGCATCCCGAGGGGTCAGCGGAGCTTCTTACGGCGTGCGGTTAAAAGCTTTTCTAAAAGTAGGAAGTGTCTGTTTCACTAACTCTGTCAGTTAAACGACCTAATTTTCGCTGCTCCATCTATACTGAGATTGAGGAATAGAAATGCTTTTTATAGGGCAGCTCTCAGAATTATCCCGGAATACGAGAAAACGGTGCTAAACCCACATTGTAACTTCATTTTTTTCATCTAAATGTTCCACAGGAATTTTCACTTTTGAGGGGAAGAAAGGTCTTCTGTATTGCATGTGTTGTGCTTAAAAAGAAAATCCGTTCCCCTTATAGTCGAAGACTTTTCCAAAAAAGTAAAAATAGCAGTGTGAATTCCTTCCTCCAGCATCCTGCCTTTATCCAGAAAAAAACATTGCTGGTATTTCATTGTATCGCTTCCCAGAGTTCAATGCCGAGCCCTGCACCCCAGGGGTTTGGTTTCTGGGGCACAATAGAAGCAGGGTTTGGAGTGGTTATAGGAACAGAGGGCACCAGGACAAGTTTAGCGATGAACTTTGTAAGGCAAATCGGAACACTCTCTGAGTTCCTCCTGCTCCCCCACCTCCCCTCCAAGGGACAGTGCAGCTCCCTTTCTTTCTGTCACCTTGAGGGTGGCACAGCTGAGGCTGTGGCAGAGGTAGGGTGAGGGACCCCCCCACTCCTGTGGGCAGTCCTGCAGTCCAGGAATGTCAGCTCTCAGGGCCAACACCTTGGGCTCAGTGGTCCCCCCAGAACACTGCTAGGTGAGGACCCCGCTGTGTGTATTCTGAAGGCCCCCCACCCCCAGGGCCCCCCCTCCGCTCCGGTGTTAGGGTTGTGAACCTGTGGCCTGCTCTCTTCTTGCCCGCAGGTCAGTTGTGCGCCACGCGGCAAGCCTTTTAAGTAAAGTGGTGGACAGCCTGGCCCCGTCCATTACTAATGTGTTAGTGCAGGGCAAGCAGGTAAGTCTCCCCCTCAGACTCGGCTCAGCCACGCCCCCAAAGGCTTCTGGTAGGATCCTTGCCTTTGACCCTGAGGACGAGCTCGGTGTCACAGGCCTCTCAGGGCCCTGTCAACAGCAGCTCAGGCACGTCAGCCAAAGGTCTCTTCCCCAGGCAGAGCCCCACCTGAGAGACGCAGCCACTGTCCTTCCCTTTTCCTGCTGCACCTCGAGCGGTGGTTTCCGCCCCTGCGTCGACTCGAGGCCCATGAAGACCCTGATGTGGGGGGAGCTGGCACTCTAACTGAACACCCACCCCGGGGTAGGGCGGGTGGGCAGAGGCAGGGGAACACCCGAGGGCTCTTGCCCTGTTCCTTCACAGGAGGTTCTTCCCTGGACCTGCAGCCCCTGGTCCTCTTGTCCCCACCCCCAAGGCCAGCTCTTGGCAGATTCTCCCCACAGAGTCCCCCCAACCCCGGTCAGCAGTCCCTCTCTGGGTTCCCAGGACAGGCCAGCGACCCTTCTCACAGCTGCCCTGGACCCCAGCTCGAGGGAGGCCTGTCTCCCAGGCGGTGGTAGGTGTTGAGCCCCGGGGGAACAGGGCCCAGGTCCTGCCCGGCGCCATCCCAGGGTGCCCCGCCTGGGCCCCGGCCCGAGTGGGCGCCCAGTGAGTGTGGCCGGGCCTGAGCTGGTGCATGCGCTGCTGCGGAGTGGGTCGCGGCTGCTTGCTCTGCGTTTGCTTTCTCTATGCTCCGATTGCCTGGCTGGATCGTCCTTCGGTTGGAATGAAACCTGTTTTCCTGCTTTCTCTTCTTTGGGAAACGTGTGCTTCCCTGTGATGGAGGACTTTAACTCTCTTTCCTGAGAGCAACCCAGTGCTCGAATTCCAGGCCTCTTTGCCAGCTTTGAAATGTTACAGTCAGTTGTTTATTTTGTCCTGAACATTTACTACCAATGAGAAAGTGATTGTAGTAATAAGAGAATTCCTGAAAAGAAGTTAAGCCATTTCGCGTTATTTTTTCTGTTTCCTCCACACCATTGAAGGCAGGATGTCCATCCCCATTTGTCCAGGAAGTAGCCTACCCAGGGCCTGCCTCACCGCGTCCTCACCTCCAGGCGGCGTCTGGATGGTCGCCCCGGGCCGAGCCCTTTCTCAAAGAGAGTGAACAGGCTTTGGGAAGCTATTTTCCTTTGGGCTTTAGGGCCCTGTACCGCATCTTAAAGTACAGTTTGATTTCACTACCTGTGAGCATACGAGGAGGTTTTAGGGCTCTTTGAGGGTGCTAGTACCTGACACGTGGGGAAGGGCTAGCTTAGAGAGGGCCAGGTCCACTCTGCACCTTGTCAAGAGGTGGCCTGCAGCCTGGGGTCTGAGACCCTACGCCCCATGTCCTGGAAGCCTCAGAGCCTGTCCTGAGGCTGCGGCTGGCCCACTGCCCATGGAGCAGCGCGTGTCCCGGGGTACCAGTCCCCTGCAGAGGTGCCGAGCCCAGGTGGCTGACCGCTCTGCTTCAGGGGCGTGAAGGCCATTCACTGGCTGCATCTCACCCCTTTACACTGGGCAAACGAGAGAGGAGCGTCCCGTTTGCATCCACACCTTTCTGAGAACAGAAATCACATTCCTACAAAGCGCCTCCCGGTCACCTTGAGTTCCCCGGGATGAAACGGGCTTTGGTTGTCCCCTCTAGACGCCCGGTGCAACTTCTGACCTCTTAGTAAATGTCCTCGCACTTGAGCTAACTGGTCGGTACCTCCCACGATGTAATTAACAAAGCAGCAGTTCCCAATGTTCATCCATCACAAAATTGGGGCCAAAGGCCGCCTGTTCTGCCCCCTCCCTCATCCCTGCAAACACAAGAGCCCCGTGCTGTGCCTCCTTCCTGCCTCTCTAACCACCGAGCCCTGAGCACCGAAGGCAGAGGTCAGGGAGGCCTGCAGGGCCTTTGGGGGCACACCGGCAAGGATAGAGCCAGGGACAGAGGTCCCTCGTGCCGGCCTCAGCAGCACTGTCTGCTTTGAGCTGTCGTCGCCGTTCGTCCCGTGCTTTCTTGTCTCCCATCTCGCGGGGAGCCTGGCAGACTCCCATGAGCAAGTGAGGGGCCGGCACCTACATGAGAATTCATGAGGCTCCTATGACTTGGCCACACCAGAGCTGGGTGCCCTTGTCCTTAACCTTGAAAAGGCTGCGGTATCATTAAAGAGCAAAGAGGATCTACGGAAGCAGCAGGGACGTGCCCGCTGATGTTAGGTTGTGTAGGCCAGGCCGTAAAGTCAAACGTGGGTGCGTTCTGCTTCCTCAGGGGACCTTCTAGTGCTGCAGTCGCTCAGAATCCCTTTATCTCAATAGGTGTTTATGCTCCTCCCTGCTTTCAGCCACTCGCCCCCACTCCCTGAACCAGGCACCTCACCCGCCCTTAGACTTCAGACTGAACTGGGCGCCATCATGAAGTCTGGTGGGAATCACGCCTTGAAAGTTATTTTCATAAAAAGCAGGAGCAGCCATTCCCCCTAATTCCCTAGCTCCCGTAGAGTAATTTCCACCTGCCAGTCATCCTGAGCCCTGAATTTTTTTTTATTTTATCATTTAGCAGCTAGGAGATTTTTATAATCAAATTCTGCCACTTCCAGGTGACTCTGGGTGCCTTTGGGCACGAAGAAGAGGTGATCTCAAACCCGCTGTCACCGAGAGTGATTAAGAATATCATCTATTACAAGTGCAACACCCACGACGAGAGGGAGGCGGTGATCCAGCAGGAACTGGTCATTCACATCGGCTGGATCATCTCCAACAACCCCGAGCTGTTCAGCGGCATGCTCAAAATACGCGTGGGGTGAGTGCCGGGCCACGTGCGCATCGAGAGAGCTGTGCGTGTGTCCCATGTGGGCACACTGTGTCTTTCTCCCTCCCTGCCCCTCTCAAATAAATAAAGTATGTTGTTTTAAAAAGCTTCTCAGATTAAAAAAATAAAATTACACATAAAATAATTACACGTTTTAGGCATTTCCAGGCATAAAACTATACCACCTTGGAACAGGCCAGGCACACAAACAGCGCTCCATAAACACTTGCCTAAATAGTTACACTGAAACTCTTTCTGCAGTAACAATTTCATGAATGGCATTTGAGTGCCTGTTAAAGAATAAATTCCTTAAGAATAGTCCATGGACAGATTTACACACCTGTGTTTAAACATCTGTAAGGAAGTTCTGAAATCTGTTGGTTAAAGTACGTTCTCTAACATTCTAGCTAAGTGATGACCGTGTCCCTATGTTTCAAAGGTGAGCACTTCTGTGATGTCCCCGTCACAGAGAAAGACCACAAAGTGAAGGAAATATGGGAAAATGCTCGCCCTCCCCGGAAAAGGAACATTTGTATAGCAGCTCATGTCAGCCGTTTTCCTGAAATGAACCATTTCCGTCCTCTGTGGTGTCTGCCTGTGTCTCGCGTGGAGAAGACAGTGGTGTGTTGGTGTCTCTGTACCACACCGCTGACCAGTGTGGTGTGGTTGTGCCCAACGCGGACAGTGTCGTTCGGCAAGACCCCAAGCTCTAACCCCTCTCCTGTTTGCTGCCCATGCACGTGTGCAAGAGCCTGCGCGAGCCCCTTAACCGTGCTCTCAGGAGTTGCACCGGTGGGTTCGCGAAGTTCCAGCGGCCTTTCTCCGTGTCTAGGGTGACTGACTCCCGCTCCCCGTTCTGTTGCAGGTGGATCATCCACGCCATGGAGTATGAGCTGCGCATCCGCGGTGGGGACGAGCCGGCGGACTTGTATCAGCTGTCGCCCAGTGAGGTCAAGCAGCTCCTGTTGGATATTCTCCAGCCTCAGCAGAACGGAAGGTAATGAGGGACCCCTGTTACCTACAGGACTCTAGATGCACAGTAACCTCCTCCTCAACGCGTACTGGAAATAAGGCATCAGTAAGAAACACAGAGTTGCGGACGGAGAGCGTGTACAGAGGGTCCAAATCAAATGCCTGTCTTCAGGTGCGGTTTCCATTGGAATTTCATACACTTCGCAGGTGTAGTTGGTTGACGTTTCTTAATTTTTACTATTCTGTGCAGAGCATAGAACATCATACCACTTTGGGCTGCCCCGTCCCGAATCTCTGCAGTGCTCCCCACCCCTCCCACCGTTCCGGCGTTGGGTTTGGTCTGGGTCTGTTCTCAGGATGTCCTTGCCTGTCCCTCCGTCTCCCCCAGGAGATGGCGAAGCTCCTCGGGGCCCGGCCCTTCCATAGGCTTGCCTTGTGCTGAAGTTAGAATAAGAGCAAAACAAATGCTTGTGGACGGCATGGAATTGAAGAATTTTTTTTTAATAACAGAAAAGGCTTTGATTCAATTATTTAAGCTGTGTTTTTCAAGGAAGCTGCTTTGGGTATTCAAGTCATTTAATCACATGGTAAGATTTTTAACCTTGTGACTTACTAGTGAGGAACGTTTTGCCTGTTAAATTTTTTAAAATCTAGGGATTTTCTCCTTCCCTGCAAGCCATGTTTTCACTATGAAATGTTTAGTTATCTCCGTGGCATGTGCTGGAAGGCGCATCGTGGCGGGTCCGGCGTTCACTGC
Source organism: Micronycteris hirsuta (assembly GCA_004026765.1). Classification (NCBI taxonomy): domain Eukaryota; kingdom Metazoa; phylum Chordata; class Mammalia; order Chiroptera; family Phyllostomidae; genus Micronycteris; species Micronycteris hirsuta. The sequence continues at coordinate 32,666 of PVJI01010842.1, read as the reverse complement.
TCGCCCGACTGGAGCAGCTAGTCCGCAGGGAGAGCCTTGCTTCCCACCGGGACCAGCCGTGTGTCTGCACTGAGGCTGCCCCTTTGGTCTGCAGGTGCTGGCTGAACAGGCGCCAGATCAATGGGTCCCTGAACCGGACCCCCGCGGGCTTCTACGACCGCGTGTGGCAGATCCTGGAGCGCACACCCAACGGCCTGGTCGTGGCTGGGAAGCACCTGCCGCAGGTACCACCCGGCGTGCTCGCGTCAGCGCGGACAACGCGGGGACGGGCGCGGGGCGGCCTCCCTCTGCACTGCAGGGCCCTTCTGCTTGTTCCGTTTTCTCGGGGAGCCTCCCTGAAGCACGGAAACATGGTAATACAGAAATACTCTTGATAAATACAATCTTCAGGCAAAACGTCTGCTTGGTAAAGCCGGGCTCTTCGTAGAGGGGACGACAGCTGAAAAACGAAAGTAGCTCAGATTGGGGAAAAAGTGCTTCCGGTCCAGGTGGTTAGACTTAGTTTCCAGTGTCTCCTCCCGCAGGGGTCTGGACACCCCCCTTTAAGTGCTCGTAGGAAAGGGAACATTAACACCGTGCTGGGCAGTCTGAATGCAGAGTGCAGTGGGGGGACCCCACCGAGTACAGGGGTGAGGCCTTAGTGCAGCAGGTGGAGCGACTATGCTCCCGTGTGATGGGGGCAGCACGTCCCTCCAGTCCCTCGGGGGCTGGGAGTCGGTCTCGTTCTCCTGAGGCTCTGACGCCGCTCCCCGTAAACGCTCCCTGAGGGACAAGCACACAAGTGTGACTCTTCCGTCGTCCCTGGGCCTTCGCTGGGAGCCCTGGCGACTCCCCATGGCTCCCCTGCACACACCCGAGCCTCCCTGCCCTCCGCGCCCAGACCGAGGCTCTGACTGGAGTGTGTTCTCGGGCCGTCTGAGGGTGAGAGGCAAGCGGAAGGCTCTGCGATGCCTGTGTTGTAAGTGAAACGCAGGGGGTTAGATAACCACTAACACCAGGAGGTTCGGTTCCTCCCGACAGCCAGCCAGCCAGCCGAGCCCGCGGAACCTGGTCCCAGAGCCGCCCATGCTCTCAGGGCCGTGCAGAAGCGGGCGGCGATGTTGATTAGCCCGAGTCCCCTCTGCGGTGGGGCCCAGAGCGCCGGGAGCCGCGTGCTGACCTGAGCCGCTCCTTCCTGCAGCAGCCCACCCTGTCGGACATGACCATGTACGAGATGAACTTCTCGCTGCTCGTGGAGGACATGCTGGGGAACATCGACCAGCCGCAGTACCGGCAGATCATCGTGGAGGTGCGTGCTGCGGCACAGGCCCCGAGGACGTGTGCATGGGAAACCGGCCGGGAGGCTGGGCCTCTCACCCCCCGCTGACCCGGAGCCCCTGCAGTGGGGCCCTGAGGACCTGGCACTGCTCTGCCCCAGTCAGGGCCCGCGAGCGACTTGAACGCCTGGAACCCTTCGGGGGGAGAGCGGTTGGTGCCTCTCTCTGCGCACACTCGCCCCTGCACACTCATCCCTGTGCAGCGAGCGTGTCCACGCCACTGCGGAGACAGCCGGTCGCCGCCTTCTGGCTGTTCTCTGCGCAGCTCTCTCTGCGACAGAAATAACGCGTGATTGCTGTAGAGGGTCCGAAGCTCGGAGCCCAGGTCAGGGAAAGGTGGGAAGGGCCGCGCCTTCCTCGCCCTGTTAGCCTTCCACTGCCTGGGGCCCCATCCCGGACATCCTGTGCCCATAGAGGGGCTCCCCGTTGACCGGAAGGGGGCCCTGCCGGGCGGAAGAAACAGGCACACAAGGGGAACTTGGTGCTCTCCCGGCCCAGGCCCTCCCGCGGGACCTCCCTCGTCGTGACCCTGGGTTTCTCTGGACGTGTTTCCTGTGCTGCTGCTCAGCCCGATCGGAGGCACTGCAGTAAAGACAGGAAGTTTCCCGCCCTGGGGGCGTGTTCTCGCCCCAGGCACGAAGTGGGAGCCATGGTCATTGTCAGAGAGTCTTTGCCAAGCCTTATACACGCAGACACGGTCTTTGCAGGGGGCAGTTTGTCATCCAGAGAAGCATCTCCACTCGGCAGGTGTTTGCAAGAGTCAGACAGCCGTGCGATGCCGCCACTCGGGCCCGGGCCAGGCGCGCCCATGTCCTACGGAGGGCAGAGCCCAGTGCGCGCTTAGAGACGGAGCCGTCCCAGGGCGGTGCCGGCGCCGGCCCACACGCACGCTGGGGTGCGGGGCTCCGAGCTGCTCGATCCTGAGCCTAGACCGGTGTCCCTACGAGCTCACCTGCCTTCTCAGCCCTGTCCTCCCGCCCCCTCTTGGGCAGCCCTGACCCCACTGGACACTGGTGTCGGCGTCTTGCCAACGAGGAATAATGGCCAGGGCCAGGGCTCCGGCACCCAGGTGGAGGGCCGTAGACCGGACAGGGAGGGACATTTTCCCAAGTGACTGGTTTGACGTCATTGCCACACGGCCCTCTGGCAGCCGTGGGTGCGCGCAGTGACAACGAGGCGCCCTTCCCCACGGCGCCGCTGCCGCCAGCAGGCTTGACTCGGAAGGCTCTGTCCGCAGGCGGCCGTGGCCTGGCGTCGGGCAAGTCTGGGGAAAGAGGGTCACTCCACCGCCACTTCATGGGCGTCCCTTGTCCGTCTCTTGCAGCTGCTCATGGTTGTGTCCGTCGTCCTGGAAAGGAACCCGGAGCTGGAGTTTCAGGACAAAGTCGACCTGGACAAGTTGGTGAAGGAGGCGTTTCAGGAATTCGAGAACGATGAGAGTCGACCGAGGGAAGTGGACACACGAGTAAGTAGAGCACGTAGCTTCCTGGAGGTTTATTTTCCCCGTCTCGGTTCCTCGAAACATCCCTGATGTCTCAGCGTTGCACTCACACAACAGACAGACCGGGTGCAGAACAGAGTCCCCGACGGACCCCAGGGTGGGGGAGGGAGGCAGGTCTGACTTCCTTGAGGAGTTAATGTGACTTCTTAGCGAGTTGGTTCGACTGTGAGGTTCTGACTAAAATGATGTTGAGGACAAGACGAGGTTCCTTCCTGGAGGCAGCGGTTGAAACGTGTTTTCCGGCCAGGGGCCTGGACCCCGGGAGGCTGTAAATCCCCCCAGGAGGGGGCGTGTGCACCAGGCCCCCCCACCGGGCTGGGATCTCGGTGCAGCGGTCATGTCCCCCACAAAGAAGGTCTCTGAGGAATGAGTGGCACCTGCAAACGGGAGGGTCCCAGGCATCTGCTACTGCTGACATGCCAAGAAGCCGCCTCAGGAGAGGGAGGGCGGGGCCCCGGAGCCCCTCCCCCCTGGGGAACCCTCTCTGCGCCCCGATCCCCCAGCCGACGCCCATTCCGCTATGGGCTCCTCACCAGGCACGACACCAAACGCTCCCCGCTCTCCCCGCAGGGCGGCATGACCTCCTTCTACAACACGCCCCCGCTGGGCCAGAGGGGCACCTGCAGCTACCTGACGAAGGTCGTGATGAACCTGCTGCTGCAGGCGGAGGTCAGGCCCAGCGGCGACGACCCGTGTCTGGTCAGCTAGCGAGGACGCAGCCGGGCTCAGCGGAGGCCCGCCTTCCTGGGGCACCCGCGGCTGCGTGGAGGCCTCAGCGCCGCGCCGGTCGTGCCGGGGAGGCGCTCGCCCGCCTCTGCCAGAGCCATTGGTCCACTGCCTGCCGGCCCGTCTGGCGGTGAGAAACGCTTGTGTCTGGGCAGAAGTGCTTGTGGTCGCGCCCGCCACACCGTAGTCTTCTCTGCGAAGCGTTTGTGACTTGAAAGGTCCCCACTGCATGTTTTATGATCAAACAGCTCATCAAAATAAGTTGCTGCCCTTTGGACTCCACTCCCCACTCACTGCCGTGGAGGTGGGCTCGCCGTGTGGCCGTGCACCCTGGAGTGAAGGGACGTAGGGTGGACGGTGACCTGATCTGGTGGCGCTGTCGCGCTGGAAGGGACGCCAATGCATCGTGAAAGCAGAGCCAGCCAGCAGACATTGTGATTCTCAGAGACTGCGTTATTGGTGACATTTTAGTTTACAGAACTGTGGAATTTTTACCTTGTAACCATGACTATGGCTTTGTGTGTGTGCTAGCTGTAGGGTGGCACGAAATCCCAGCGATAAACCCGGTCAAACGTTGGTGATGCTTGCGTGGCAGACACCGGGAGTGCCTGCTCACACATTTTCTGTGGGTTCTTGCTAAAAACAGGGCGTGTGCGAGAGTGTTCAGAAGTAGGAGTGGTTAAACCTAGTTTGTACTAGTGAAAACAAAAATAAACGTCACTGACTTTATTCCTGAGTGAATGACGACACCTGGACACGTTCTTTGTTCTCGTGTTCACGGTGCTGAGTTTGCCCCTCCCGGGTGTTTTGGTTCAGTTGATGTGGACATGGACTAGAAGAGAATCTATGCACCTACCACTACGCATATTTTGCTACCAAATTTCCTTAAGAAAACTTTAATAAAAAATAGAGAGTAGAGGAAACAGTTACGTTTTATGAACTTGTTTTCTGACTGCGTGTCCAGCGCATCCCGTGAGGAAGGGCACTTTCGCACCGGTCTCATTGGAGAGTTTCCCCGGGGAGTCAGGCTGGTCACAGGGAACGGTGCGGCCTCCTGGAGGGTCTTGACAGGGTCTAAGAAATACAGGACAAGTGGCGTCAGTGACAATCAAATTGGTATCGAAGAACGGGATGCATGAGCACGGGGAAGAAGCGGGAGTCGGGCAGCACATGCCGTCGTGACCCTGCTGGAGGGCAAGCCGGCCCTGCTGGAACATCTTAACGGGGGGGCGGGGGGGGGAACAAAGAAGAGAATTACCTAACTTGCTAGATTAAGAGACCGATGAAGCTATAAGAAGATAATGATGAATCTAGTGTATGAGACAAGCATGAAAAAAACGACAACTATGAAGCCCATGGAGAGGGAGCTGAGGACTGATTGACTTCCTAGCTGGGGAACTGGAAATAAAGAATAAAAAAGCATGTGAATGATTTAATTTTCACGGAAATCTGGGGAAAAAATTAACTGTATTGTATTTTTAAGAATTTTTTTTAAAAAAAATCCGGTTAGGGCCCGGCTGGTGTAGCTCAGTAGATTGAGCGCGGGCTGGGAACCAGAGGGTCCCGGTTCGATTCCCAGTCGGGGCACATTCCTGGGTTGCGGGCCAGGTCCCCAGTGAGGGCCATGTGAGAGGCAAACATACATTGCTGTTTCTCTCCCTCTCTGTCTCCCTCCCTTCTCCTCTCTCTGAAAATAAATAAATAAAATCTTAAAAAAAAAAATCTGGTTAGCCCTGGCTGGTGTGGCTCAGTGGACTGAGTGCCGGCCTGCGAACCAAAGGGTTGCCGGTTCAATTCCCAGTCAGGGCACATGCCTGGGTTGGGGGCCAGGTCCCCAGGGGGGCCCCATGAGATGCAACCACACATTGATGTTTCTCTCCCTCTCTTTCTCCTTCCCTTCCCGTCTCTCTAAAAATAAATTTAAATTTTTTTTTTAAAAAGCCTGATTAGGTTTAGCCCTGGCTGGTGTAGCTCAGTGGATTGAGTGCGGGCTGGGAACCAGAGGGTCCTGGTTCGCACTCCCAGTCAGGGCACATGTCTGGGTTGCAGGCCAGGTCCCCAGAGGGGGCCATGTGGGGAGCAACCATATATTGCTGTTTCTCTCCCTCTCTCCCCTCCTTCCCCTCTCTCTAAAAATTAAAAAAAAAAAAAAGAGCCTGATTAGCTCAGCAGCGTCGCCAGAAATCTACCGCTGCCTCAGCTGAGATCAGACGTCACCTGCGAACATGCTTCCCTCTGCGCACTATAGCCCCCCGCTTCTCCGGTGCGTGCGCAGGACCCCGAAGCTCCCCGTGTTCCCAGAGGCAGTCGGAGTCCGACGTGGGTGCCGACTTCGGGTTTCAGTGGAATTCAAAACTTCCTGCTTGGAAAGAGACATTGGCACCCATAAGTCTCAACGTTCACCTCCCAGAATCCAGTGTCTGTCTTCCTATCAGAAAATCAACAGATAATAGGAACGAGAACACAGAGCTCATGAATCACAGACGTCCCTTTGCCCTGCGGAGCCAGCGCAGTTCCCAGCTGTCTGGGAGACCGGCGGAAACCGTGAGCACGGGCCTCCAGGCATGACCAGGGTGAAACCCGATTTACAGCTTCTCTGTCACAGCGGCCGAGTCTGTGTAAGGTCATCATGCAAGCGACGTCTGTTGGAAACTCCTGACTGCACATCAAATTCCACTACATTTCCAGAGCATTGTTCTTAAAAACAAGCTATTTTCCAGATTCCCTTCCACGTTAGTAAGTCTGAAAAAGTCAGGTTTCAGTTTTAACAAGTCAGAGTGTGGGATCACCTGGATGTCCCTCGCAATGTGATCAGCTTGCCGCACCTGGGGACAGTGAATGACACGGAACACCCGGACACACTTACCTCCGCACCGGAGCTCGGAGGCGCCCTGAGCCCTCTGGGAGTGTGTGGTGTTGGAGAGATAGCACGTGACCCGTGACCGTGGTGCGGGGCGGGGACCATGTTCACAGTGAGGAGAGGCCCGGGAGCCTCGTCGCCCACGGCCGTGCCATCGCGCTCCTCTGCCGCAGACACTGGAAACATGAACGGGACACAAGGGGGCAAGTTTGAGCCAAACACCACCAGCAGCAGCCCTCAGCCTGGGGCAGAGGCTCGGGAAGGCAGAGCACGGCTGAGACTCGTGGGGATTTGCGTGTGGCCACGCTCCTGGCCTCCCAGAGGCTGGGCGGGCTGAGGACAAGGTCAGTGGACAGATTACGGAAAATCCTGGTGCACCTGGAGGGACTCAGATGCGCGCTTGAGTCGGCGTCTAGGGGAAGGGCAGAAAATATCCTTCCAGGGCCAGGGGCTTCTCCCCCACCACAGGCCACGCCCCCCTGAGGCCCAGCCCCCATAAAGGCTCAGTAAACTGGGCGTCCCCCTCACTCCCCTGCTGGCCAGGCAGCAGGAGCTGGACAAATGCTTGCTGACGGGCAGAGAAGCGAGTGGCCAGTAAATATTTACCATGAAGGGGGGTCTCCCCAAAGGGAGAGGTAACTGTCTGGTTGTCTGGAAAAGGGAAAGGGCCTGGGGCCCTGCTGGTGGTTTTCCGTTACGAAGGATTGTGCGGTGAGCATTAGAGAAAGTCGCTAAACCCGCACATGGTTTTCTCTCCTGGAAAACGAAAGGTGAAAAAAATGGTAAGCTCGATGCTTCTGAGAACCGCTGATGAATTATGTTAGTCGTCCGCCAGCAAAAAGCTGAGAACTCCAACTTTGTAAAAATAGCTTTATAGTCACATTCTGAAGCTGGAAGCTTTTACACAAATGAATAATACAAGTGATTTTTCACCTTCCGAGGAGCAGGGAGGCGAACAGCCGGAACGGGCCGAGTCAGCAGGAAAAGGCCCCCGCGGGGGTGCCAGAGCCATCGGCTCTCCCTGCGCGGAGGGAGGTGACCAATCCCTGAGGCCCCGACAGGAGCCAGGCCGGCCACTGCTCGGTCAAACACCTTCCCGGGGGCTCCTTCCAGGCCGTTCCCGCCTCAGATACGTGTTTAACGAGCGTTTGTGAGCGCATGCGTGTTGGGGGTGGGAGAGGAGGACTCTCCTCCCGTACGCGGTGCACAGTGAAGAGCCAGTGATGCCCACAGAGGCTTTTTGGGGACATGTCCCACCTCCAGCGGGCGTGGGTGCCTCCCCGGCGAGAGCTGAAACCCAGGTTTGCTTCGGGCTCCCCAGGGCAGAAGCAGATCCCCCTGCAGCGGGGCCAGCCCCTGCCGCTGTGCTGAGGCCTCCCTGTCCCGTCCTCTCAGGCGCCGTCCCCAGCTGCCATCGCCTGTCTTTTCAGCTCTTCTGGGAACCCGCCCCAGCAGCATCGACATTTGCTCAGCTCCCTCCCATCCCAGCCTTCCTCCCTCACCCCCACGGCCCCCTCCACCCACCGGTCTTTCTCCTCCATTCGCGGCCCAGTTCCTCGCGTCCGCTCACATCCATTCTCCTGGCCCCCGGCTGTCACTGAAATGACTCTTACTAAGGGCGCCAATAACTTTCACGTCACCAAGTCCAAGGACGTGTGGGTAGCGGTGCCTCAGCAGCATGTAAACAAGTACCCTCTCCTGCCTCGACTGCCCTGGTTTCTGGGCCCCACACTCCCTGGCGGCCCTTTCTCGGTCGGCATCTTCTACCAGCTCGCCCCTCCACCTGCCGTTAAGATGCTGGCGTTCCCCCTGGCCTGGCCCCCTCCTCTACTCTGCTGGCTTTCCCTGGGTGGTCTCACCTGCCCGCAGGACCTCCGTGGTCAGTGACCTCCTTACCCCCCAGCAACCCCTCTGTCTATGTCTTCAGTCCAGGTCCCCGCTCTGGCATCGGGCTCCTGGTCAACCACCGACTTGACTGCTCGGTCTAGAGCCGCTTCCTTGTCGGTATTCCTGGAAATTGAACTTGGAACGATCTCTCTCCCAAGTCCTAAAACCCTGCTTTTCTTCCAGGTCTCCCGGGTCAATATCGGGGATTCTTCGTCCCTCCCACCACCAGTCAATGACCAAGGCCCCTCAATCCAGGTCCTAACCAGTCCCGAGTCAACTCTCAGCTCCCATTTCCACGGCCACCGCCCCCCAGTAGCCGGGCTTCTGTGAGGGGCTCCTAACCAGCCTTCCTGCTTCCTCTCTGCCTCCCTCCACTCCCTTCTCCCACTGCCAGCAGGAGATATTTTTGACGTGAAAATCTGAGCGTGGGGGTGGGAGTGGTAAGGGGAGAGCAGGGAGACTTAAAACTCTTTTTTTTTTTGTAAGAAAAGCAATTAACTGTTCTAAAATAAAATCCAAAATTCTTTTCCTAGTTCCTCGATTCAGCCCCAAAGGCTTTGCCCCTGTTTCCTCCGCCTCCTCCTGGCTGCACACACTCTGCTTGGCTGCCCGCCTCCCTCTCCAGCTCTTCACGCACGGCCCTTTGCGGGGAGCCCTCCTGCAGCCACGGTTACAGCTGCCGCGTAATGGCAGACGGGGTGATTAGCTCCTTAAATCCCCACCCCACCTCTTAGGGAAATAAGCGAGTTTCACAGTTGGTGGTGGTGAGGGTCACACAACTTCCCCAACGTAAGAGAAGCCATTGAATTGCGTGCTCAAAATGGTGCGTTGCGTGGTCTGTGAATGGCGCGTCAGTAAAAGCCAGCCCTGCACTGGGAGGAAACCGCGGGGGTGGAGGTGGGGGGCAGGGAGCGCCCAGCGCATGGGCTGTCCCGCATGTGGCCTGCCCTTCAAAGTTGGGGGGCCGGTGGGAAAGGGGGGGAGTAAAGGGCAGGCCTGATCTTTTGAGTGGGTCTGCCCTTCTTGATGTTTTTTTTAATTTAGTTTTTTCTTAGATTTGGGAAAGAAAGGTTGGCTTGGATCCGGTCTGCCCTGGTCATATGGAGCCCCTTTAGACCTCTGTCACACTGCAAAGGGAACGGTGGCCCCGACGTTGGGGGCCCCGGGCCCACCAGACCCTGGGCTTTCTGCAGAGGCCGCCCAGGGCTGCCCGGGGCCTCCCCTCATCCGGTCCTCACACGAGGTCGGAGCGCAGCCCCACGCCCCCAGGTCCTGAGCTGTGATGGCGAAGGGGCCGCGGCTGCATTGTCACTCACTGGTGTTACTGTCACACACCCCGGACTAGCGCCTCATGGTGGGGCGCAGCTCCTCACGGGGCCGTGCACACCCGTGCCAGCATGGGCACACCTGTCACCTGCAGGAACCGGAGCGTCCTGGGGCGAACCCCGGAGGGAATTCAGACTGAGCTGTGCCCTTCCTCCTACAAAGCACTGACGTGTTTGGCTCAGAACCGCCTGCAGGGACGCAGAAACGGTGGATGGGCTCGGCCCCGTTCGGCTTCGTCTCCTCCGTTTCTTTCTGGATCACTGAGTCGAGAGGAGACGAAATGCACTCCAGTGAGATGCTCGCCGTCTGCATCCTAACTAGACACACAGCCTTGTCTGCGTCCTCTGGGTGTTCGTGAGGCAGCGAGGACGGCGCTGGGTGGGAGACGGGCGGGCAGGCAGGCAGGTGGGCGTCAGGAGGGGGTCCGGTCCCTGAAGTCTGCTTCTCGTCCCAGACGCCACCTCCCCAAGCGGCAGCACTCCGGCTCTAAGACCGCTGCCTGCTCCAGACAGTAGTTTACAGCCTTCCCGGCTGCTGCCCCTTGTGGCTTGTCTCCGTGAATGTCCATGGGGTGTCTGCGGGACACGCGCCCAGGAGGGCAGTCAGTGGCTCAGCAGCCTGGGGACTGGAGCTCCGGTGTTGGCTCTGATGCGACTTCAACTTCCCACGTGTTGGTTCCATCCTCTGTCGGGGGCGGGGCCACCGGGCGCTCCGGTCGGGCCTGCGCACCTTCCGCTGCAAGGCATCCCAGGTTGTCGTATCCACACACTGTTGCCTGATTGCACGGCTTTAAAAGATTCATTTCTGGCCCTGGCTGCTGTGGCTCAGTGGACTGAGTGCCGGCCTATGAACCAATGTGGTCGCCGATTCACTTCCCAGTCGGGGCACATGCCTGGGTTGCAGACTGGGTCCCCAGTAGGAGGCATGTGAGAGGCAACCACACATTAATGTTTCTCTCCCTCTCTTTTTCCCTCCCTTCCTCTCTCTAAAATTAAATAAAATCTTAAAAAAAAAAAAGATTCATTTCCGGATGCGTAATGATGGTAACTCTCATAAAAAGTTCATGTATTCATTTGTTCGAAAATATTGACTGAGCCCTGTTCTCGGCGCCGGTGGCCTGGTGGTGACCAGGGCCAGGGCGTCTCTCTGTCTCTCTGTTCTTAAGAAGCATACGCACAGACCGAGCAATAAACTAGTAGCAGGACAGAGTGCCATCAGACCGAGGATGTGAGGAGACGGACACAGGATCGTGGTCACGTGTCGTGGAGGGACCAAGGGGCCCTTTGTTTCAGGAGGGCCAAAAAGTGCCTGTGAGCTGGTGAGCTTGGAGCTGAGTGGTGGGAGGGAGCAGCCACATGGAGCTTTGGGAGAAGAGCAGCTCAGGACATGGGGGCTGCGAAGGCGAAGGCAGGAGTGGGGAGCCCAGAGCTGCCGGGCTGAGCCAGCCCAGGGGAGCGGGTGGCGGTGAACCTGGAGGTTGGGGCTGGGGGCTGGATGGGGGGTGGGCACCCTGCAGCCTTGGCTCAGGGGTTGGCTTGCAGTGTGAGTGCTGTGGGAAGGCGTTTGACTATTTTATGCAGGGGTGGGGGGTGTGGGTGGGGCATGGACGCCTTGGAGCAAGGAAGAAGATTTGGGGGCCTCGTAGCAGCGCTGGATCAGAAAGGGACAGCCCCCCAATAGGCCAAGCCCAGTGGGGTTTGTGCGGCGTCCGCCCTGCCTCCCTGGGGCTCTGTCAGCCACTTGGCCTTCAACTTGAGATGCGCTTCAAGAAGAGGCCACCGGGACCCCCACGTGCCTGTAGCCAGTGTCCCCCGTCCCTTCCAGCCGGTGGTGGCAAATGACACTGGATTTCCAAACTCAAGTGCCGTTTCTTTTTAACCAAAAGGGGCTCAGCTTCGTTAAAATGACTCGGGCATGTTTGCAGAGTTAGCTTTCTACCTTTAAAACGGCTGTCACAGAATTCTGGGTACCTGAAGCCAGCCAGCAACCCCTGCCAGAAACCCCTGTCCCCCGGGCCTCCGTGTCAGGGGTCAGACAAGAGTCATCGAAGGGCTTCCAGGGGACCCCTCGTGGAAGTGCTGGCCAAGGCGCTCCCGAGGGGCTGGCCATGGCTTTGAAAGGCAGAGCATTGCCTGTTACCCACAGCGTCTGCTTCCGGAATCCAGGGCAAACATCCTTTCCTCAAAGTCGGGCTAAGTGATACATGTTTTCTGCTGATTGCTGATAAGAGAGCATTTCTAAAACCTATCGCTCTTTTCTGGGGGAGAAATGAAAATCTGGACACTTAGAAAAAACAGCAGCACGCAGCCGTCAGGAAGTCTTTCCCAGGATGCGGGAGCAAGTCTTCCCGCCCCTCACAGATGGGGTCACCGTCTGGGGCAGCGCGGAGTGGGCGAGGCGGGCACGACTCAGTGATGGATTTGGATTCTTCCAGATTCTCTGCCTACGTGCGATTTCAGCTCCCATTAGTGTTTTTCCTGGTGAGCTAGCACTGAATTATAGCGTTCTTTTCTTTAGCAAGGTCTCTTGACAGCCAGAACTAAGATAATAGTCATGGGGGGAGGCGGGCAGAAGGAGGAGAGGGATGTCCAACCCGCTTTTCTGTCTGTCGCGATGGGGAAAGGAGGACATGGGGCTGGCTCTGAGGCAGGCCCAGGGAGAGGGCTGGGCCGTAGGGCTGGCAATTTTATAGACGCTATTTTGCACATGAAGAAAAGATCATCGTCAGGGTGCTTCCATAATAGTCCCTCAGAAGCAGGACACGATTCTGACTCTTTTTCAAGGAACCAGCGAGAAGGCTGCGCTGTCCAGACGCCGTGAGCGGAAGGCGCCTGGGAAGAGAGTACAAGGACTCCTCTCTCTGTCGCTGCTGGGGAGTTGGTGGCTGCCCCCTGGCCGCAGCCTTGCCCAGCTCAGGAAGGCCAGGGGCGTGTTACCAGGGCCCCAGACCTCCAGCGCCGCCCTTCCCAGAAAGATTTCCCCACCCAGCTGTGCACCAGGGGGATGCTTTCCCCCTGGAGTAGCCCTCTGGGTCGAAGCCATTATCTCTAGAAGATTCTCAGGCACTGCAGGCTCGAGGCTAATGGCACCGCATCTGCGGAGTGGCCCAGCCCGGCTAACAGCAGGGCCCAGAGGCCATTTCCATCCCGCAGCACCTCCTCGTTGCCTCTCACTTGACCAACAGCTTTTCACACCTGGGTTTCGTCATCCAGGCCCAGCTTCCCTCCAAGCCTGGCGTCCAGTTCACTGTCTCTTCTGCCCAGAAAACTTCTTTGTGTTTGACTGCCCACTGTTCACAGAATACCATCCAGATGTCTTCAGCTGTGTCGGGGCGGGGTGCTCCGCAGCCCCTGGCCTGGAGGTCTGCGTCCCTGTGCCCATGGCAGTGTGTGCAGATGCCGCTACTTGTTCTTTTTTTTTTTTTTAAGATTTTATTTATTTATTTTTAGAGAGAGGGGAAGGGAGGGAGAGAGGGAGAGAAACAGCAATGTATGGTTGCCTCTCATATGGCCCTCACTGGGGACCTGGCCTGCAACCCAGGCATGTGCCCTGACTGGGAATCGAACCGGGACCCTTTGGTTCCCAGCCTGCGCTCAATCCACTGAGCTACACTAGCCAGGCCTGCTTGTCTTTTTTGCATGTTTCTGTTTGCGGATTTGTCGAAATGTCCACAGCGTGAACACCCTCGAGTTTCTCTATGAATTTACCCATTTCCAGCTTGGGCATGAACACAGTGCTCCGACCCCTTCCTGCCACCGTGGGGGGCTCCTGTCTGTTCGACACCTTGCCCAGGGGCTTGCTGTGAGGTAATGTCCATGAAGGGGACACTCCGGGGGACCCGGTCCCCACATGGTAATTTCCTCTCTGCCTCCCAACCAGAAGGGGCAGGTGGCTGGCCCTGGAGTCGGCAGCTCGGAACAGGGTCTCTTGCGGCCCATCCTGTGTTTGAGGCTTGCCTCGTTGGAGGCTGCAGTGCCACAAAGAACAGAGCCTTAATCAAAGGCAAAGCCGGGGTGGGGGGGGGGGCTCCCTGACCTCACAGCCCCGCATCGCCCCGCCTGCAACTCCTGCTCTGATAAAACAGCAACGGCAAAGGGCCGCAGCCCCTCCTGCCTGGCTGAGTGTGGGCGGTGATTCCGCCGTAATGACTGCTCTGTCACCATCGTGGCAAATGATCTTCAGTTGCTTCTCACACCATCTGTTGGAAAGTAGTGTGAGCGGAAGCTCTCCAGCAACTCCAGGAAGGGATTGGATGGCGATGAAACCGAGGGAAATAGTATCATAAATCCTCAAAGCCGGCACTGACTGAGTACTCTGTGCTCAGAGACTGTGCCAAGGACTTTGCAGGAACAACTACTTCCTCTAGTCTTCATCGCAACTTTGTAAGGTAGGGGGGCATGTCTCCAGTTTAGTGACAAGGAAACCAAGGCTCCAGGGGTCCACAGCTTTGTCAAGGTCATAACCTGATAGAACTAGACTTTCCACCCCAGTGGGTCAGCTTCCAGAGTCCACACTCCCAGGCCCATCTCTCTGCTCTCCCGGGAGAGCAGGAACCGGGACTTGTTTCCTGAAATTGTCACTCCGCGTCTTCTCTCCAGCTTGTGCAGAAGCAAATCGGTGGCCTGCTCTGAACTTACCTCCTTGACAGCAGTGACCACACGGGAGATGGCTTCTCTATCCCTTGTCACGTCTTGGACAGAAGTCCATATGTATGTCATGGTGGCCTCACTATTAGGAGTAAAAAGAAATGTCCTTAGCCTTCTGTTTACCTGGCAGTGAGACTGATGTAAATCTGCCTTCTCAAAATGAATCTTGTTCATCTTTGAGCTGCTTCTTAACATCCGCAGCCACTAGCCTTCCTCAGAAGGCACAGATGGCCTTAAATTGGGATCGTGTTGCTGGTTTTGTTCCCTTCTTGGCAAATGCAAGTCAGCTACAAAGGCTACGGGGAGTTTGCAGAAATCTGGCCTTCATCCTAGCTACACTCAGAATAATTTTCTTTTCTACAAAGCTGCCTGCTGTTGAGTAATTGAACACTACTCTTCATTTGTTAGGGGAGGGAGAGGAGTGAGTCTGTGGTCCATGTGGCATGTGGTATCTTTATGTGTGTGTTTTAATTTTTATCTGTTGATTTTAGAGAGAGAAAGGAAGGGGGAGAGAAAGAGATAAACATCAATTTTGTTGTTCCACTTATTTATGCAGTCACTGGTTGCTTCTTGTATGTGCCCTGACTGGGGATCGAACCCGCAACCTTGGTGTATTGGGACAACACTCTAACCAACTGATCTACCTGGCCAGGGCCTTGGGGTATCTTTTTTTTAAAAGATTTTATTTATTTATTTTTAGAGAGAGGGGAAGGACGGGAGAAAGAGAGAGAGAGAAGTATAAATGTGTGGTTGCCTCTCGTGTGCCCCCTACTGGGGGCCTGGCCTGCGACCCAGGCATGTGCCCTAGACTGGGAATTGAACTGGGGACCCTTTGGTTCTCAGGCACTCAATCCACTGAGACACACCACCAGGGCATGTGGCATCTTTTAAATGCTGCTTTCTTCTTGTATTTTCTTTTGCCATTTGAGATTTATAGAACTAGCAAGAATATTGAAAAAGTTATTTTCTGAAACTTCAATTTTTTAAGGAAGTTTCCAGAAAACCTTAGGGCTGTGGTGCTGCTACTGTTTGGAAAATTACACTCACTTTGGAAGGTGAGCGCACCTGGGAACAGTGGTGTGTAGAATGGTACTGCCAAGAGGTGTTGTCCAGGGTTGCCAACGCCACTTATTGAAGAGACCATCTTCACCCCTTTGTACATATTTGTCTCCTTTGCCATAGATTAATTCACTGTGTGAGAGAGGATTTATTTCTGGGCTCTGTGTTCTATTGATCTCTTTATCTGTTTTTATGCCGGTACCATGCTGTTTTGGTTATTGTAGCTTTGTAGTGCGGTTTAATATCAGAGACAGGGATATATGGTATATAATCTTTTTAATGTATTGTTGAATTTGTTTGCCAACATTTTGTTCAGGATTTTCGCATCTATGTTCATCAAAGATATAGACTTGTAATTTTCTCTTTCTTTTCTTTTCTTTTTTGTAATGTCTTGATCTGATTTTGGTATCAGGGTAACACTGGATTCATAAACTAAGTTTGGAAGCCATTTCTACTCCTTCTTTAAAAAAAAG
Organism: Micronycteris hirsuta; assembly: GCA_004026765.1. Classification (NCBI taxonomy): domain Eukaryota; kingdom Metazoa; phylum Chordata; class Mammalia; order Chiroptera; family Phyllostomidae; genus Micronycteris; species Micronycteris hirsuta. The sequence continues at coordinate 16,872 of PVJI01010842.1, read as the reverse complement.
TCACCCAAGGTTATGTTTATTGATTTAGAGAGAGGGAGATTGAGAGAGGGAGTGAAACATCCATTGGTTGCCTCCTATACCCACCCAGAAGTCCAGCCTGTACCCAGGCACGTGCCCTGACCAGGGACAGAACCGCAACTCCAACAAACGGAGCCACCAGGCCAGGGCCCCCTTCAACTTTTTGACATAGTTTAAAAAGGATTGGGATTAACTGTGTGCGCCGCATGGTTTTTGGCAGGCTGCCAGGAGCTGTACCTGGGACCACACGGTGGAGACCTTGCAGGCAGGCCAGAGCCCCAGGGTCTTGCCTGTGCTGTGGTTGTGGAGGGGACCTAAACCACCGCCCTCGGTCGGCCCTCGGCTCCCAGAGACTCCCTGCGGTCTCCGCAGAGCTCCGCGGCTCCGGGTCTTCTCTGTGCAGTTTCTCTCTCTCTCCATCACTGCACCACAAGGGTCCCCTGCAGAAGCGGCCTCTGCGCAGGCGCCTTGTGAGGGCAACTTAAGAGGCCGTTTGGAACCCGCACGACCTTCCAACACCTGGGCACCAGCTGGTACTTCCATCGCACCAGCAGCCACTTCCGGCGCCCAGGCAGGCACTTCCGGCGCCCAGACGGGTGCCTTGGGCGCGCGGGCTGGATCCTTCGCCCGCAGGAGCAGCCAGCGGGCCCGAGGCTGCGGCGCGGCCTATCGCTGCGCCCCCTGGGTCGGAGCGGGCCCCGGGCTCCAGGCGGCGTCGCTGCGAGCACACGGCGGGGACCCTGCAGGCAGGTAGGCCGGAGCCCCGATACAGCGCAGCCGCGCCCTGCGGAGGTGGGGGTCACAAACACGGGGGGCTCGCCTGCTCCCCGCGCCGGGGACTTCCCGCCGCTCCCCAGGGCTCACGGCTTCTGTTTCGGTCGCTTCCTCACGTTTGTTGTCGGGAGCCGGCCATTCGGCGCTCGGGTGTCCGCAGGAGGAATTGCTCCCGGTGCACATGCGTTTCTGTGCGTGCTCGCGGGAGGGCGGGTCGGCTTCCACGCGCGGTTCAGACGGTAATTGTGGCCGAGTCGTGGGGATTGTCTGAGTCCGCAGACTTGGTGTCGTTCAGAACGACCCACTGCTCGCGTGTCAATTCGGTCTTCAGGTGGCGATGCCCCAAGACTGTGGGCGGGCGATTTAAAAGGAGCGAGAGTGGCGGCAGCACTAGGAAGTGGGTGGGGAACCACTGTCAGGGGCTGGTCACTAGGGACGTCCGCTTGCACCGCCTCCGGCCAGCTGGCCACGGGGCGCGGAGGCTTGACCGGGAGGAGTAACACAGCCGCGCCAGCACGGCTCCGCGGCAGGCCTTTCCTTCATCTTCCCTAGTTTGGCTTTACCGTTTTCTAGTGTTCCTTCAGCTCTCTAAGGTATAAGTGGAAATTCTCTGTGGCGAGTATGTCACTTAAGCTCTCGCTGTGTTGCAAATGACTCTGGTCTATTTCTGTCCTTCGTGACTCTGTAGGCCTGGACTGGGCTTGCTCACGTGTCTTTGCTCAACTGCGGATGGGTGGGTGCTCGGCTGATAGTGGCTGGCCTTTCTCAGCTGTTGTGCATCAGGAAGCCCTGGGGCTTCTCCATGTTCAGCTCACCAGCTTGTTCACAAGGCAGCCCCAAGGGTCTGAGAGAGAGAAGCCCTGAGCAAGGTCTCCTGACGGTGGGGCTCAGAATGGGCTGGTGTCACCAGGCCAGCCCAGCCTCACAGGGTGGGGTGACGGGCTCCCCCGGAGGGGCCCCAGTCCCCGCACAGAGTGTGGGTGCGGCGAAGGTGGAGAACTGCAGGCGTGACTTGCGTTCGCAGGTTTTCCCAGCGGGAGGTTTTACATGTGCACACAGATGCAAACCAGAAAAACCTGTCTCCGCTGCTGGAATGTAAAATAACGAGCAGAGCGCAAGCCTGGGTGTCAGAATTTAAAAGAGGACGTTTTTCTAGGTGTTTGTTCTCTCCGGGTTTGACCTTGGTTGTTTTGCTGTTGCCCTCTGTCCTTATTTGGCTAGGTTTTCGAAGGCGTGGGAACTTCAGGTGCCTGAGGTCGTGGAAGATGCAGGTCTCAGCTACCCTTGTGTACTTGGAACCTTTGGAGTGTGTACTTGAGCGCTTTGGTCTCCGAATAACGGTTTACTCGGGGATGCTCCGGTTCGATGTGAATGCCTTCCGGCAGTATTCGTGCCCCTTCAGTTTGCAAGTCCTGTGAGAGTCTTGGGGCTCCAGGCAAAATGCAGATGCTGAGTCATCAGGCCTGGGGTGGGCCTGGGATTCTGCATTTTCAGTGAGCTCCTGAGTGGAGTCTGAGCCACTGGTGTTCAGACCACACTGTGAACAGTAAGGATCTCAAGCCGCCCACAGGCTCTGTTGTAGGTTTCTTTTTGGTGGAGAGTGTTTGGTCTATGGCATATTGAAAAACAAACTGGGTTACTATTGCAAAATAAAGAGATTTCTCATAAAAATTATGTATCTGATAGCCTGTGGAAAAAATGAACGGTCCGATGAGAGCATCGCTGTGTTTCCCCGTAGGTGCATGGCAGAGGGGGCTGCCCCGATGGAGGGCGCAGGTGAGATGCCAGCAAGGCTCCGGCGCACCTCGCCCTGAGCTCGTCGATGAGCGGGATAAATGTATCTTTCCCCACGTGGATCGCCAGATCTGTGGACAGCTCACAAGTGCACGTGTGCAAGCTCAGGAAAACCCGGGGAGGGGAGAGCCAAGCAATTAAGCGGGAAAAGGGAAGAGTTATTCTTTCAAACGTCAGTATGTTGATTCGCGAGGACCCTGTTGGTTGCATCTGAAGCCTGCTGGAGCTGATTGCGGGGGAAGTAAATGAGGGGGTTATTGGAAGTCTATGAGACGGCAGCTCATGGATCCAGGGTGCAGGTGGGGTTCGCAAAGAAGGAACTCAGGAGGGTGCTTGCTTTGCCTTCACCCCGGGTCCCGCCGCACTGCTTCCTCTGTTCTCCAGGTCCCCCGGGGCGAGGCATGGCCGCAGGTCAGACCTGATTATTCATGCTAGGGACCTTGCTCTGCAGCCCTGTGTGTGTTCCGGAGGAAGGGACTGTGGTGGGCTCAGCCCGGAGGGCCGGAGGAGGAGCCGAGAGGCTTCTGCTGCCCCAAGGAAACTCAGCGGAGCGTGAAGTCGAGCCCTCCCATGGGGGGGAGGGGGGAGGGGTGATGACTACTGCTCTGGAGCCCCAGAAGGACCGCAGCCCATCCCAGAGGCGGGGGTAGACAGAAATTGTGTGGACATTCGTGAGGCATCTTTGCCCTTACAGGAGAAGGGCCTGTCCAATTGCAGGCTCTACTGTTTCTCAATAATAATAATAATAATAATAATAACAACAACAACAACAACAACAACAACAACAAAACAACAACAACAACAACAACAACACCTGAAGGTGAAGCCAGGGCAGCAGGGACTAGCTTCACTGATCCCTTCCCTTTCCAAATCCAAGACCGAGCACGAACGTTGTATAAAGGCGTCCCCCCCGCCCCTGCAGACGGCCTGCTGCAGGCAGACCTGCTTCCTGAGTGTCACCATGGGGGTAGAATTAAGTAAGTTACCCACGGAAACAGTCTCTGGCAGGCCAGTCGCGGGGACACGGCCAGGGTGTGGGGACAGAGGTGCCCCAGCTGAATCTGAAAAGGTGAGGAAGAGGTGAGAGGTGAAGCCGGGTGAGCAGGGAGGAGAGCGGCCCCAAGCCGGGTTACCGAGGAACCTGGGAGCTGGTGCACCGCCCCCCCCGCCCCATAATGAGACCTGGGTTATTGGTAGAAACATTTCGCTCCGAGGCTTTTAAAGAGAAGAGATGAAATGTTTCCCAGGCACCCTGGAGCGCACCTGTCTTCTGCGTTTTAAGTGATAATCCTAATGAAACACCTGTAATGTGTCAGCGATGGAGTCAGAGCTTCCCGTCAGCAAGAGCTGTTGAGAACAGGGCACAGAGGCCGTGTGTTCCACGGCGCGGTGACAGCCCGTGTGTGGACAGAGGAGGGGAGGTGCCTAGCGGGAGGTGTCTGCGCACCCCCACCTGGCTGCCGGCGTGGGTGAGGTGTGTCTTCGTACACAGGGCCAAGTGCGGAGTCCACCTTCTGATTAAAACTGCCCTAGGGCTCTTCCTTGACATCGGAAAGAACGTGATCATGCTAATAATTCTGAGTCCTTGGCACCCAGGCCAGGGGTTCTAGAACGCGGCCTTGGAAGGCTGAGGAAATGCACGCCTGTGTGTGGGGAGGAAATAGTGAACAGACTCGCCCCCCTTGTCTTGGGGTAAAATCTTCAGTAAGCTTCCTTCTGTCTTTCCCTGGTTCCGTGAAATCTAAGGGCGCGCACCAGGCTCCCTGGAAAACTGAAAGCCAAACCTCCCAAATGGTCTCAGGCTGGCGGTGTTCCTTCCTACCCAGGCCTAGCAGGTTCCCAGGGAGACAGACAAGGAAACTTCTCCCTGGCTCCCCCTCCCCTCCCCCTCCTTCCCCTCCTTTCTGGGGCTATGAGGCCCCAGGAGCAATGCCAGACTATGGGTCTGGGCAGCACCAGAACAAGAATTCATTTTTATTAAGGCTTTTTCCCTCAAGGAAGGCTATTTGGAAAAATAAATCTTGTTTGGCGAGGTCTCTGAAACAGGGCAGAAAAGCACCAGCTGACCCTCACCGCCCTGGGCTGCCTGTCTGTCCTCAGGCTCCCAGATGGGCTGCCCCTTCAGTCTCGCTGATGGAGCTCTTTGCATAAATACTTTGCGCTGCTCTAGGCAGTAAACACCAGCAGCCTGCAATTTCTGCCTTCCCTCCCGGTGATTTACAGGAGTCTTTCACGGAGGAGAAAACCTCTACCTCTGCTGGACTGGAAATAGGTCTTCCTACCCTTCTGCAGAAATCAAGGAATCCAGAGAGAGTACAAACCACGGTCTCATGTCATTAATCATCGTTTGTAAACTCCTGAAGTGGTAAATGCTTTAAAAATGGATCTAAAATGATATTATTTCATTTTTTTGCAAGAAGTTGGAGTGTATCACTCACGTGCTCCATCTCAAGAAGATTCTAAGGAAGTGACTGATCACAAAACAATGATGGGCAACTCCTGTTGGGGGACCAGAAACACGAGGTGAACCGCAGCATGCCTGTGAATGGGCACCGGCAGCTCGACATGGTTGAACTAAGGGTGGGAAAAAAAGCGAACATTTTTCCAACGGAAAGGGTGTGGGGGTGGGTGGGGTTCTGATAAATACTCAGGACAGGTGTGAGCTGGGAGGCGGAGACGCAGGTGGAGCAAAAAGTGCGGCCGCCTGAGAGTGGCCGTGGCCCTGCGGCGGACCATGAAGGGGTGAAGGGTGGAGAAAGTATCCACAATGCCACGTTGCGTGGCCATCCCATGGCCGTGGAGAAATCAGGCTCACCACGGGCTCGCTGCAGCAGCCCTGTTAAAATCGCCGTGGGGTTTAAGGATGAAAGCACAAAATAGGATTAAAAAAGAAAAGGAATATTACATAATGATAAATCAAATACGTGTGCACCAAAACAAATGGCCAATAAACACATAAAGTAAGGGGACGCTGATAAAAAATGTCATTCAAGTGGGCACCCCCGTCGCCTCGCTCGGAACCGAGAGGAAGGCGTTTAGAATGCGCTGCGGTCTTCGGAGAGCTTTAGATGAAGGAAGACGCGGCGCTGGGGCGGCGGCTCCCGCGTGTGCCGGACGCAGCTTCTCCCGTGGCTGGCATCTTGCCTCAGCGGGCGTGTCTGTCACGACTCACTGACCGTCACTGCCGCGTTCCTGTCAACTGCGCACAGACGTTATTCCTAGTTGTACATTTTAATGTGCTTTCTGTGTCCCCATGTCCCGTCCACGGCCCAGCATTGTATTTAGGCGCATGTCCCCAGGTTCCTCTGGGACATCCCAGTTTCTCAGGCCCCCCCAGTGTGTGGTGGCTTTGACAGGGGGTCGGTATTCTGGGGGTAACGGCCTGACTGAGATACAATTCATGTAACCGAGCGATCCCCCGTTTGCAGCGCACTGGCCGGCGTTTTTAGTGTGTCCAGAGTTGTGCGACCGTCGCACAGTCCATCTTAAATCACTTACGTCACCTGAAAGAGAGACCCTGTTCCCTTTATCTATTACTGTCCGGGTCCCGACCGCGCTCTGTGCGGGGAAGTCGCTGCGCAGCACCTACATCAGAAGTGGGAGTTCCGCCGTGTCCTCCAGGGAAGATGTGCAACAGGAATTGTGTGGAATTCAGCAGGGGAGACCTGTCTGTCCCCCCCGCCCCATTTATTTCTCCAACCATTTGTTCCTATCAGTAGAGACATGTGTAAACTTAATGCGTGTTCTAGGTTACAGCCCCTGCCGCTGCTTTCTCTGTTATGCTGCTCAGCCTCTTCCTAGCGTGGGCCGCTGGGTCCTCTGTCAGCGGCTCCATTCTCCCTTTGAGAAAAGATTTTCTTTTTAAAAAGGAATGATATAATGGAATTTAACCATACTCAAATTTGATTTAATAACTATATGTTCAACTTTACATCTTTCAAATAAAAGCAGGGTTTTTCTATGTTCATGTACATGTCTAAAAAATGAGCTTGGCCACGAGTAAAACCTTAAATATTTCTGACTATGTTCTCTGATTATAATCCAATGAAATTGGAAGTAAATAATGAAAGAGTGATTCTAAAAATCTTAATTACTTAGGAATTAAGAAACACATTTTTAGAAAACTCTGAATTGGAGAAGCAATTTAAAAGAAACCGCCAACAAAATGAGAAGACCCAGCACAGCTGAACTCTCCAAAGTCGAGAGCTTTAAATGTCTTGATTTTTAAAAGAAAAATTATCAAAGGAACAACATGCTCATCCTATAAACTTAGAAAAAGCGCCCAAATAGACTAAGAAGGAATTAACAGAGATAAAGGTTGAAATAATAAAAGAGAAAAAGAAGAAGGATAAATAAGTCCTGAAATTGGTTCCTTTGAAAAAACCAATAAAGCAGAAGCACTTGCAAGCCTGATTAGGACGAGGCAGAAACAGGCAGGATGCGGAATGGGGGGGCAACCATGTGCAGGTGACAGGACACCGCCTGCAGCTCTGTGACCCCCGGAAATAGACGATTCCCAGCAGAATAGAGGCCACTCAATTTTATTCAGGAGTTGGAGAAGTTGAATAAACTAAAAGTCATAGGAAAAACTAGATGGTTATTGCTTTTTAAGGTCATTCCACAGAGTCACCGTATTTAAATCGATGGGAACAGACACAACAAGGAAGTAGGAGGGGGACCTCCCGCTGCCCGGGTGGCGCAGTCGGTTGAAGCGCGGTCCCGGATGCACCGAGGTTGCGGGTTGGATCTGCAGGGAGGGCCCGAGCCGGAACCAGCCGGTGAAGGCGTGAATGGCTGGAACAGCAGACCGAGGTTTCTCTCTCTCTCAAATCAATCAATAAAAATTAAACATCTTTTAAAAAGAAGAGGGACTTCCAAATACAGATGATCCTGACTTAAAATGGTTTGACTTAAGGTTTTTTGGACTACGATGGTCCGACAGTGGTACCGCTCAGTAGGAACCGGACCTCAAATTTTGAATGTGAATCTTAACCTGGACCAGCAGTTGGCGGCGCGATGCTCCCTCGGGAGGCTGGGCAGCGGCCTCAGCGCTGAGTCAGCTGGGCCATGAGGATCAACCACCGGCGCTGCGGCGCGCCGTGTGCCCTGTCCTGTGTTTTCGCATCTGTCGTCTCTACAAAAAAGGTCTTTCCCTTCCAGAGAGGAGGGCAATGGCAGGTGCTTCCCGACCCAGCCACGTAGACAGATGTCTCCACCGCGACATACAGGACGCACGACGGGACGAACTGGCGAGTGGGTAACGACACGGTGGTTTCTCTGTGCAGTGGGATTCTGCACGGCGGTGAGAACTCACGAGAGGTTGATGCGCTCAACACCATGGACCGATCTCGGAACCATCACGCCAAGTGAAAGAAGTCAGATATAAAAGCCTATATTGGGTGATTCGATTTATACAAACTTCAGGAAAAGGCAGAGGTGCAGGAATAGAAAGTGGGTCAGTGGGGCCGCGGTGTCAGGGGGCACAAGGAAGCATTTTATGGTGATGGAGCGGTGCCATGTCTTGACTGTAGTTACTTCATCACATATAATTGTCACAATTCCGCAAACTGTACTTGAATAAGTGTTTTATTTTATACAAATAACACCTTTTAAACATCGAAGGAGTAAAGGAAAAACAGGTTCCTCCTGCCTTCAGTGCTCAGATGTAAAAACAAAGACCAGTGCTCTTGCCAGAAACCCTTGCAGCTCGGGGATTAGGGAGGATGGCGGAGCTCAGACTAGATGCGTGGATGTTCTGGAAGAAATGACGCCCCCGGTGTGGTGAAAGGAGCAGCTAAACGCAAGCGGGAAACAGGTCAAGAACAGAGAGGGCGCCGGGAGTGGTGCGTCGTCCGCACTATTCAGAGCCCTTCTCCAAATGGACAGGGAGACGCGACGCTGTTGGTCATTGACTGGAGCAAAGTCGTGGCACAGAGAATGGAAATGGCCGCAGATCCAGGACCCGGTGCTCAGAACCTCCGGTCGCCGGGAGGGTGCAGAGTCCCAGGGCGTCGGGACGCCCCAGTGCCCCTTCGTTAGGAGGGGCTGCCCGCGGAGCGCTGCCCTGCAGGGACGCAAAGGGAAGAGTGCTCTGGTTCCCGCGGAAGGGCGCCGAGTAGGGAGCGGGGAGGGCCTCTGGCAGGAGCACCGCGACAGCGCTGATCAGCACTAAAAGCACCTGTATCACCTAACCTCACCGGCTTCGCCCGGGACGGCCAACGGACGCAAGAGCAGACGTGCCAATGGGCAGGGGCACTCGAGTGTGCCCGGCGGCATCAGCGGCACCGGCCAGGTCTGTGCGGGTGCCGGTCAAGGGGGCGGTGGAATCGACCGGATGGCGTGCGCGCTGCTGCGCTCTGTCACATGGTCAGTAAGAGGAGTGAGGTGGAGCCCTCGGCGGCGGCTTCCCCTCCGGTTATGGCTGAGCACGCAATGCAAGACGCGGAGGAGGGCGTGCGGTGGTTCACTCTTTTTATTGAAACAAAGACTGAAGTTCTACTTCATGTACATCTCTGTGTATGTGTGCGTTTGTATGTCTGGTACGAGCACGAAGGAAAGCCAAGGAGGGGCGCCTGCCGGACTGCGAAGTCCTCCTGCCTGGGTAACCCCCTTCCATGTGTCCTGCACGTGCAGGTTGGGGTACGGCCAGCAGCCGACCAGCAGCTCGACAAGAGCCTTTGGTCAGCCAGTGTGACCAGGCGCGTGTTGTATTCTATCAGCGTAACTCGGGTCGCCCTTCGGTAGTAAACTGCCCGCCGTCCCGGGGCGTTAATACCAAACACGCAGAGTCTGGGCATCTGGGAGGCCCCCCAGGCAGTTTTCTCAGCAGAGCGGCTCAGACGTGCGGGCCACGCAGCTGTCGGGGTGTCTTCCTGTCCGCCTGCGCTTTCCGATGGCTGCTGCAGGGGAGCAGGGACGCGGGGGCTGTGGCCAGGGATGCCGGTCTCTCCTGGACTCGCTGTACGCCCTTGTCCTCTGCTCTCCTCCCCCAAACCGAGGCTCACGGAGCTAAGGAAGTCTGCTCTTCTGGATGCGGAGGAGGAGTGGGAACTTCCGGGAGCGGTATAAGTGTCTATTATTTATGCACTTACGTAATGGTTTATGTGAAGCCACTCAGCTTTAAAATGGCTTATACTTTATGCATAAGCAATTTACCAAATATAAGAAATGGCTGATACAAATGAAATATGTTTATCGTCGTATGTTGGCCAGGACTATAAGGGGCGGTGAGGCCCGGTGATGATGAGAGTTTGAGGAAAGAGAAATTCCCACTTATTCCTGCTGTGAGGGTAAGTTAGTGCGTTTCTGAAAGATGATCTGGCTGAATAGATGGAAACGTGACCCATTTGGTTGAGGGGGATCTCTCTGGCCGCAGCGAGGGGAATGGATGGCCGAGGGCCACGCCTGGCAGAGGGTCCTGCGGGGGCGGGGGGCGGGGGTGCTGTGCGGTGGGCTGGGCGAGACAAGCAAAGGCGTGCTGCGTTTAAGTTCTTTCACGTAGTATTCTGTAAGTGGCCTTCGTGTACTCAAAGACGTCTTGGAATCATTACGGAACAACAGCTATTTTCCTCCGCCTCTGATTTCGTGGGTCTGGAACCAAGAGGGGCTCCGCTGCATGGTTTGCCTCAAACCCACCCACAGGTGCCCGGCGGGGGCAGCCGGGCGGAAGGACGCACCGCCAGGGCGTCGTCTTCTCTCCCGCGCCTGGCGCCTTGGAGAACGTGGGCGCCTTCACCTCTGCACAGGGACCCTCGGCCCGCAGGCCTTCTCGGGCTCCTCATAGCCTGGTGGCCGTGGGAGGGTCCTGCTCCTCACAGGATGGCCAGCTTCCGGGTCGTGGGGACACTGTGGCCGCACGGTATCCATGGTCACCGTCACAAGGCCTGCTCGGGTCCCAGGGCCGGGAAGGAATGGTTCTGGACGGGCGAGTGGCAAGGACACTGGCAGAAGAGCTGGCCGGGTGGGGCTCTCGTCCTGGCACCTTCAGAAAACGCATTCTGCCACCCTGGCATATGATCCCATTTACATAAACGTCAAGGTTTTTTTGTATTTAAGACACTCGGAAAATACAGTAACAGGCCCCTGTGTCCGTGGGGCATCGCGGTTTTGAGTAGACACCGCTTTCTCCTTTAGATTCTTCAAGCGTTTGATTTCTTTGTGCATTAAACACGAATTACTTTTATAAACAGCAAACTGTTTTAAATGTCAATTTTGAAATTAAAAGGATACACGTTGTTGTAAGTCGTTTGCTCAAAGAATGCGCGGTGCTCGAAGCATGCGTTTAAACGAGTGACATTTCCCCTGTGGAGGAGCCGCCAGCCGGGTCTCCATATTTACAGATGGGGGAGGAGCGACAGCGTCCCTGCAGAGCTGGGTTTAGATAACAGAGGCCCTTATCCAGGACGGGCTTAGTTCGCCCCCGCCCCGCTGAAGGGTTTAGGCAGTGAGGTGGAGCACAGCGGAGCCGGGCAGCTGCCTCCTGCAAGTCACGTCATACTAAACACTTAACAAGGAAGCCCACCCACACCTGCAAGGAGGAAGGGCGGCGGGGTCGGGGGTCCTTTGTGGCAGTCAGAAAAGTGGCCTGAGCCTTTGGTGGGCCCCGGGCTTGTCTCCGCGCCCTGTCTTCAGCTTCTCCTCCTCCTGGCCTGGAGTTACCAGGATAGCAACGATGTATCTGTTGGAGGGGTTTTCACTGCCTTCTCCCCTTGTCGCAGACGCAGCCAGAAGTCATAATGCCAGAATGACTCTGACACAGTCATTCCCATGGAAACGGAGCGCGAGCTCATGAACACGGCATTAGGACTGCTCAGTGGGAGCAGGCAGATGGAGTTCTGGCATCGAATGTGTGAGATTTATTCCGAACTCCAGTGTCTTAGAGAGTAATACCGGGGGGGGGGGGGGGGTGGGGCGGCGCATGGAGCTGCCCTCGTGCTATGCATGGCTTGTGCTTTTGTTTTTTTTTCGTGTTTTCTCCAGGGACCTGCTCACCTCTGACGACACTGTCCGGTGTTGTGTTTGGCGCGGCAAGTTCTGTCCACCGCATTGCTTGTCCGTTTTGACAGGGGCCGGGATTCTGCCCGGGGGTCGGGCCTGAGGCTCTGACAAGGGGCGGACGCGCTCGAGTCAGCAGCCCGGTTGAAGCTGAGCCCTCTCCCTGTCTCGGAGCCACGCAGTTTGTCCCTGGGCCGTGTGCCACATTTACTTGGAGGGCATAATTCTGCACCGACATTGCTTCAGCATTCTAATGAGATCCCCCTTCAAATGATTTTTTTAAAAAGTTTTAAATAAGATAGCAGGTTTTCTCTCTCTCTGCCGACGCAGCCCATGGCGCCAGTGTCCCCTCACCCGCTGGTGCAGGATGTCAGCACACAACGGGCAACTGCGCCTGAGGGAGGTGGGCCCGGCACCCCCGCCGGCCCACCAGGATGTGCAGGGGTTTTCAGCGCCTTTGTGAGGAAGCGAATGGCCTCCTGTGGGCAGGTCTGTTCCTGGACGCCTTTCCATCCTGCTAACCTGGTGCCTGGGTTGAGGGTCATGTCACGCGGTTTGGGTTCCTGGGGCTTTACAGGGAACCTGGAAATCGGGTCATGCATCCTCTGTGTTCGAAAATCGTTTTTCAGAATGATTTTGGTTGTTTCGGGTCATTTGTGTTTTGACGCAAACTTTCATGTTAGTTTGCCGGTTTCTGCAGACGACGCCCTTGGGTTCTGGTTGGGGGCTGCGTTGAGTCCCAGTGCGGCTGGGGAGGGGCAGCTGCTGGAGGGCGCAGGGTCCCCCCCCCCCATCTCTGTCGGTGCATCTCCATGGTTTCCAGTGCACGGGTCTTACATACCCTTTGTCAGTCTTGTCCCTAAGTTTCATAAATGTTATTTTGATATTGTAAGTGTTATTTTGATATTGATATTGTAAGTGGTAATTTTTTAAATTTCAATTTTGGCATTCTAAAAAAAATGTTTAAGTAACTCAGGAAGGCAGGGAAAAGAAAACGGAGAAGCAAGAAACGGAGCGAACAAACGGAAAACGAAAAAAATGAATAGATGTAATCACATCAGTAATCACATCGATATTGTAAATCTTCTCAATATTCCAATGAGAAGACAGAGACTGGCCGCGTGGATGGGAAGCGTGACCTGAGTGTGTGGTGTCTCCGAGACGCTACTTTGAGTGGGCTGGTCCAGGCGGGCAGAAGTGAGAGGGTGTGAAGGGAAAAGGCTCCCTGCCCTGCCTGCCGGCCCCTGCGCCTGCCTGGGTCGCCCCACTGACCGCACTGCCTCCCTGGTGACCCGGGGCCTGGAGACCGAGGCTCGGATCTGACTGTTGGTTTCCCTGGGCCTCACCCCACACTCAGGAGTGAACACGGGATGCAAGGTGCAGATTCGCAGATTGTGGGTCAGTGCTGTCAGCAACGTCAAGTCCCCCCCCTCCCCGCCCCTGCCCCAGGCAAGGAGAGCGTTTGCTCAGGACCCCCCTCCCTCCCCCGAGAGTTGACAGACGGGCTCAGCACCTTCCAGATGTGCTGGCGCTCCCTCCTGTGGGTGTGAATTGAAGACCAGACCTGGTCTGGGGCCCCTGCCCTGCAGGACGGCCATATTTAAAGATTTTATTTATTTATTTTTAGAGAGAGGGGAAGGGAGGGAGACAGGGAGAGAAACAGCAATGTATGGTTGCCTCTCACATGGCCCTCACTGGGGACCTGGCCTGCAACCCAGGCATGTGCCCCGACTGGGAATCGAACCGGGACCCTCTGGTTCCCAGCCTGCTCTCTATCCACTGAGCTACACCAGCCAGGGCAGGACGGCCATATTTAAAGGGCTACACAGGCGCTTGAATAAAAGACCAGAGAAAGCAAGTTGCCATGAAGAGGTTTTATTTGTTTATTTTTTTCTCAGTCGGGGAAGTTGGAATTCTGAACGTTTCCACGTGAAACCCAGCTGCAGTGTGGCTGGGTATAAATAATACATTGCCGCTTTTGTGTGGATGAGCATTACAGGAGTCAGAGCAGCTCTGCAAGGATTTGCATTTAATTCTGGTTTTTAAAACATGTGTTTGCTAAAAATAAAATAATTGCAGACCTATAAAGTAGCTGAGAGAGTGAGGAGAATTTGCAACAGAAAATGGTTCCTTCAGTTTGCCGCCTGGGGTCGGGGGAGGAGGAAGCTGCTCGGAGTCACAGGGCAGGACGCTGGCCTTGCCCTCCTGTCTCGCTCTTTCCCACTCTTCACAGGGCCAGCTCTCCTCCTGCTAAACAAGGACAGTGACAGAAGCACCTGCAGCCAGAGAGGCCACCAGTGTGGGCAGGGACGGGGGCTGCGGGGGAGGGGGAGGGGGAGGGGAAGGCCTGGGGCCTGAGCTCTCGTCCCCCTTCACCTTCGGGCATCACCGGGCGCCCTCCTTTTTGGGGAGGACAGGTCTGAGCAGGGAGGCAGCCATCCAACACCCTCTTGGTGACTGTCCATCTGCTCGGGCGTCCGTGACAAATGCCACAGAGGCGGCAGCATAAACAGGCTGGACGTCCAAGACAAAGGTGTCAGCGGGGGCGGTTTCTCCGAAGGCCTCTCTCCTCGGCGTTTCGGCGCCCATCTCCCCGCCCTGCCCTCCGCTGGCCTTTCCTCTGCCGGTCCTGTGGGACTGTGGACCCCCCTTAGGGCCTCACTTAGCCTCACTCACCTCTCTGAAGGCCTGTGTCTGCAGTCACACGGGGGCTCGGGCTTCAACATGCGGGCTCAGTGGGGGGCAGAATTCGGTCCCCCTCAGCGGTCTTGCTGTCACAGGTGCTGACTGGCATAGGCCCACAGAGAGGCGTCTTGAATTCGCACTCTCATTCTGCCCCCACTCGGCCAGAGAGAGCCCAGTACAGGCCCTGTGGTTGGGTTTCCTCCTGTGAGGAGGGTGGGCCACCACGTGTTGTCGGGGACCCTTCCGCCACGCAGGGGTCTAGCCAGCCCTCCAGGCTCACGCCCGCCCAGCCCCCACCAGACAGGGCTGAGCCTGGGGCTCCTGCCCGGCCCTGGGCCCAGCTGACTGGGAAGCCTGCGGCAGCTCCCTGCCAACCCGATGGTAAATGTGTGCCCCAGGCCCTGTGCTCGGTCCCAACCCAGCACTCTCAAAAGCAGCCCCCAGACAAAGGGGGCTGGGTCCGGAAAGGGGAGCAGGTGCTCCTGGGGCTTGGCTCCTCCAGGGGGTGGGGGCAGCACTCTCTCTGCCGCCCGCTGTGCCAGGCGCCCACGAGCCTGGCCGGGCTGTCCTCCCACCCCGCGGCACCACACAGGCCCGATCCCCGTGCCCGATTTCACTGTGGTGTGGGCCCTACTGTTTTACTGAGATAAACTTTATATAAGATAAAGTTCCCTACTTTAAATATTGTAATGGTGCAATCCAGCTTGTAGCACATCCACCGTGTTGCACACGCCTCACTGCTGTCTAGTTCCAAATATGTTTCCTGTCCTACAAAGAACCTCTACTTGCTCTCTCCATGGATCTGCCCATCCCGGACGTAAGGAGACTGCTCCATACGTGGCCTTTCGTGTCTGCTTTTTTCACTGGACGCATGTGATGCTTGTAGAGGTCGTCCACTTGTTCCAGGTGTCGGTGCTTCAGTTCTGTCCGCGCACAAGTAACGCTCCGTCTCCTCCACGGGCCACATTTTGTGGGTCCGTCCATCAGCGGATGGGCATTTGGATGGTTTCCACTGCTTTGGCTATTATAAATAAGGCTTCTGCGAACATTCACGGACAAGTTTTTGTCTGTGTATTTTTAATTCTCTGGGGTGTATGCCAGGGAGTGGAATTTCTGGGTCCTACGGTAGCTCTACGTTCAGTGTTTTGGGGAGCCGCCACTTTTAAGCTCAGGCGAGGACACACAGGCGTGGCTACTTTAGGTCAGCTGACAAATGCTGTGGGTACTGGGCGGAGCTGCGACTCCAGCCGGGGACCCAGAGCGAGGTTCCGGCCCCTTGTCATGTGCTTGGAGGCAATGGCCTTGTATACCATGCGCAGAAGTTGAGGGAAGGGAGGATTTTTGGCAAAAAAAAAATAAGTTTGAAAAACATCTGTAAGTAACACAAAGATGAAACCCATGACTCAAAGGAAAAGGCAAACTCAAAGGAAAAGGCAAACACACTGAGAAAAAATATTTCCAGCCACACGACATTGGGTTGGTAGCTTTGTTGTATAAAGAACTAAAACCGATCAGGGAAATATTTAAACTGAATGAGATAAATGGGCAAAGGACACGAGCAGATGATCCACAAAACGAGAAATGTAAAGCAGTAAACAAACATACGGGAAAATGTGCAGCTTCCAGTACAATCGAAGACATGCAGATTCAAACACCAGGAAGGGAGCTGTTCTCTGCCGATCGGATCTGCAAATGCTTGTCAAAAGGACGAGAGCCTGCTCCGGCTGAATCAGCATTCCGGCACATCCCGGGCGAGTTCAAATCCGGATGCCAAATGCGCCCTTCCGCACGACGCCCCGATCCTGGCTCTGCTTGTCCGTTCCCTCCGCAGGTCCACCTGTGCGTGTGGGCCACAGAGACAGACTTGGGAACAAGAAGGCAGAGGCTGCGGGGACCAGGGTTCAGAACGCCACTCACGAGTGGACGCCGGGGGCTGCCCTGGCCCGGAGTTCTCTCTGCAGTTTCAGAACCACCGGAAGCCAAACTTGCCGTCACCCGACTTCACGTGGCCTTCGTGGTGTCACCGGCTACTCTGTCCCCCAGGCTGGAGGCCTGGGCGTTGCCCGTCCCTCCTTGCTGTGGTCTGAAGGGGTGTGCCCCCCAGTCCACTTGGGGCCTTCAAGAGGTGTTTAAGTCAGGAGGGTGGAGCCCCCACAAGTGGGATGAGTGCCCTTAGGGAGGAGACCCTTAGAAGCAGGGCCCCTTCTCGCTCCTCTGTAGCTTCTGCCTCTTCATCCACACTCCTGTTCATGTCGTGGATACTTTGTCCAGGTTTCTCAAGCTGGTGTTTCGAGCACTGGTTTCTTAATATTTGTGAATTCATTGGGAGGGCAGATGTGGCCGTTCCGGACAGGACTGACCATGAGAAGAACCCTCTCCCGCCCCCCGCCCCCTGGAGTGATGGAACTCACAGTACATGTTGGATGGACTGAGAGGCACCGGCCTCAGCTACAAGAGGCCTACACGCAGGACCCCGCCACCTCCCCAGGTGCCCCAGGAGTCAGCTGTGGGTTCCAGCTCACCTTGCTCGTGAACTCAGAACCAGGAGACAGCCCCCCAGACTCTATCTTACTGGAGGAGCACCGACAGAGATGCCTGGAACTGCCA
>PVJI01010841.1:0-58388 GCA_004026765.1 Micronycteris hirsuta | reverse complement strand
GGTGCTCCCTCCCACCTGCTCCCCCACTGCTCCCTCCCCACTGCTCCCCCCCTGCTCCCTCCCCCCTGCTCCCAGCAGTGCTCCCTCCTGCTGCCTGCTGAGCCCTTCCTCACCATCACCTTCCAGTAGAAGATTGTAAGCTAGTCCCTGACCCAGGATGCCTTGCTCCATGTGCATGCCCCAGTGTCCCCGCTGATGTCCCTTGAGCTTGGGGCCTCCAGGCTGGTGCCCTGAGCAGAGCTCTCAGCTCCAGCAGCTGCCTGGCTGCTTCCAGGGGCTCCTCTGCAGGAGCATCTGAAGGGTCATTCTAGGCTCTGCCTGTGGGGCACGACTTTGGTGGTCTGGGGCAGGGGACAACACAGGGCTGAGCAGCTCCCTCAGAACTGGGGGGTCCTGAAAGCACTTCCTGGCTTGCCTCAGGGCCTCTCAAGGAACCCTGACTCCATAGCCGCATCCCCCCAGAGATCCTGGCCCCAAATCTAATCTCCTTCCATCACCATTTATTCCCCCTTTACCCTCTTCTGCCTCCCCCACCCCCTTTTCCTCTGGTAATCACCATATGAATTGGGGTTTTGGGGGGTTTTGCTTAATCCCTTAATTTTTTTCAGCCAGCTCCCACAACCCCCTCCCCTCTGACAGCTGTCCGTCTGTTCTCTGTCTCTAGGAATCTCTATTTGGTTTGCGAGTTTATTTTGTTCATTAGAATCCACGTATAAGGGAAATCAATTTTAAAATTTCTGCTCTTCGTTAGTTCTTTCCTTCTTCTTACTTTGGGTTCGAATTTTATGCTGTATTGTTATTGTCATTTAATTTCAAATATTTCAAATTTCCTTCGAGATGTCCTCGACCTATGGATTACTTTAGACATGGGATATTTAATGTCCAAGTATTTGGGAATTTCTCAGATATCCTTCTGTTATTGATGTTAGTGTCATTGCCTTATGGTCAGACCACATAGTTTGTATCATCTCAACTTCTTCTGAATTTTGTAGTTTTGCTCACTGGCCCCAGGACACAATACGACCTATGGATGGTGAGTGTCTCCTGTGCGCCCTGTAACAGCAGAGTTTCATCAATGTCCGTTGGGTGGAGTGGCGAATGGTGGCGTTCAGAGCTTTTATGTCCTCAGTGATTTCCCATGTGATGAGTTCTGCTGATTGCCGGCAGGAAGTGTCAAAGTCTCCAACTGTAACAGTCTGTTTGTCTGTTTCTCCTTCCAGTTCTGCTAGTTTTTGCTTCGTGTGTTCTGAGGTTCTGCTGTTGGGGGCACGTGCCCATTTACCGTGGTTGTGTCTCCTTAGCGCGTCAACCCTGTTACATAATGTTCCTCTTAATCCTTGGTACATTTCCTCGGGCAGATTAGATCATTTCTGTTTTTCTATTGTTCTGTCTTCAAGTTTACAGGGTTTTGTTTTCTGTCATCTCCATTCTGTTATTGAGTCTGTCTAATGAATTTTTATTTCAGTTCTTTTGTATCCTTTTCCCTTCTAAAATTTCCATTCAGTTCTTCTTTTATAGCATTTCCCCACCCCCCACAAGAATTTCTATCTGTCCATTCGTTTCAGGAGCGCTCAGCCGTACTTCACGAGTGTGGTCATGATGACCACGTCGAAGTCTTGGTCTACAGCTGGCTCCTCTGGGGCTTGATGTTCATCAATTGCCTGTCCCCTTGTGTTGCGGATCCTGCCCCGTAGAATCCGTATGCTGTGGCTGGCATGTAAATAATTCCACACATGAGATCTGGGGGAATAGAATGCAGGAACTACACGACCCCCCTCTGGTAACAGAGAGAGGCCCCGAGCCCTGCCTAAACAGGCTTCTATTATTTTTTCTGGGTGCATTACATCAGAGTGGTCTTCATTTACTATGCATAGGTCCACATTAGGTGATAGACAACAAGGAAGGCACATCAAAAGGGGTATTTGCGCCCTGGCTGGTGTAGCTCAGTGGATTGAGCGCGGGCTGGGAACCAGAGGGTCCCGGTTCAATTCCCAGTCAAGGCACATGCCTGGGTTGCAGGCCAGGTCTCCAGTGAGGGCCATGTGAGAGGCAACCATACATTGCTGTTTCTCTCCCTCTCTTTCTCCCTCCCTTCCCCTCTCTCTAAAATAAATAAATAAAATCTTTAAAAAAAAAAAAGGGGGGGTTATTTGCAAATGTAAAGGCAACAGGTATTGGGGGGCTGTACTTGAGAGGTTTATCACTGACTTTCAGGAAGCCGCTTTGAAGATGTGCAATCAGCGTTTGTTCTTTTAACCCAGGGTGAGGGAGTTTGAGCACAGCAAGTTTTATCTCTAGGAAAAAATGCAGGTCTGATTTACCCGGGACGACCTGTCCATGCACGTGGGGCCTGCTTGCCAACACGCTTCCCACTGAGATTTTTTTTAAACAGTGAATGGCTGGGGTACATTTCCCACAATGCGTGGAACAGTTCCCTGCACCCTTGTTTATCGTTGAGCTTTTCCTGTTTCTTTGTATGTCAAGTAACTTTGGATTATGCCCTGGACATTTTGAATATTACATTCTGAGACTCTGGGTCCTGTTAAAATCCTCTGAAGAATATCAGTGTTTTGTTTGCTTGTGTGTTTGTTTAACCATTAAATCAACCTGGGTAGGTTGAAGCCTCTGACTCCAGCCTGCCCTCTGAGCTGTCAGTCAGTTTTCAAAGTCCTTGAAGTGCTCTCGGGTCCACTCGAGGGTGCACTGTCCTGGGGCCAGTCTGCTCACTGTCTGCACTGTAGTTGGGTTCGTGAAGACTTCGGTGTGCTGTTGAGGTTGCTTCCGTGTATGTGCAGCTTAGGAGGGAGTCCCGGACTTCAAACACAAATGCATGGGATCCTGCTCTTGAGCTCACCCTTCTCTGTGACTCCCCTCTCTGCCACCCCCTCCAGCCCCCAGGGGCCACTGTTCCCGGTGCTGTGGTTGGAAATCTGAAGTTTGGGCCTCCCCATCGTGTTTTTTGTGACTGGCTTACCTGCAGGATGGAGTCGTAAGAAGAAAAAGAGAAAAGTGAATGGTGTAGTTCAGGAATTTTTCCACACACTTTGTCCACAGGGACCACTTTTCCTAGTTTCTCTTTCCACAGAGAGAGTTTCCTCTCTCAGAATTTCAGGTGCCTGCTGTGGCTGCTGCAGCCACCCAGCTTCGGGGCAGAGTGGGGTGGGCGCTAGCCTTGGGACAAGGCGGGAGACCTTGGAAACAAGACAAAAACTGCATTTTTTCCAGTTTCTCTGTCCAAAAAGGGCCCCCTCCCCGGCCTCATATCAAAAATAGTTTCTTTTGGAGCTTTTTCTGTTTACTCCTGCCATGTAGCTATGGGATTGGAGCTACCTGAGCCTAGGGTGGGAAATATGCGAGGCAGAAATAAATCAGAATACTTATTGCCACTATACTCCCCTTACTTCAAGCTTTTTTTGTTTGCTTGTTTTTTAAATTTTTATTTACTTTAAGTTTTCATTTCCTCCCAATTTTTCTGCTCCTATTTCCTTTCCAGGTCCTCGTATAGTTGCTCTATGCATTCTGTCCACAGTTTTTACTTACAATTAGTGGAAGAGGTGCCTGCGGAACACCGAGCCCGCCTCACCCTGAACCGGAAGCCTTCCTTGGTTTTTGATCTTGGCATCTAATTTAAAAAGCTCAACTGTCTACAAGCCGCGTTTGGGATGCTAATGGGAGACCTCTGCTTGAACAACATGTGAAATTACACTTTTTCCTTCCAATACAGCAGACCCTCACTCGAATAATGTAGTTTCATTCAATGTGATTTTGTTATAACGTCAAGATGCCATAGGAACTTAACCCTTGTTTGGTCCAATCAGCCTGTGGTTTTGTTTACATCCTTTCACTTAAAATCGCAGAACCTATTGATGACGTTCAGTGAGGACTCTCTGTATTGAAATGATTAAGCAGAGGTTCTCCATAGAAAACCATGCTAGGTTTTCTAGGTGAAAAGAGAGCAGAATACAAATGAATTCTTCTTCTAGTCAGAGCAAGCCCAGACTTGTGATTATATCAGTAGAAGTAAGAATAACTGTTGGTAAAGAGCCTGAGTTCTGGAGCCAGGCTGCCTGCATTCAGATCCCAGCTCCGCATCTTACTAGCTGTGGGACCTCAACCCTGAAGAACTTAGCTTTCCTGAGCCTCAGTTTCCTCACCTATACAATAGGCATAAAAAGAGTTCCTACTTCTGAGGTGGTTGGGAGGATTCAATGAATTCATAAGTATAGCGTGCTTAGAACAGGCCTGGCGCACAGGAGGAGGTACGAAGCACTTGCTTGATTAATAATATTGTAACGGCTAACATTTATTAAGCACTTCACCTACAGACGGAGCCAGCTTATCGCCCTTGTGCAGATGAGGCGGCTGAGACCTCAGGGAGGCAAATGGCTTGTCTGAGTCCATCTGGCTTGGAGATCTCAAAATTAGGGAGGCGTGGGTGGCTGGATCTGGCTGCTGATCAAGGGAGAGCGGCAGCAATGGAGCGAGGAACATTGTCTGGCCCGAGCTGGAAGAGATGTGACCCCGGGGGGAATGAGGGAGGAAAGAATCTGCCTGAAGGGAAAGGCAGCAGAAATAGAAGGGGAAGCCTGGTAATTAGGTGGCCCAAAAAAGGAAAGATCAATATTTTACTGCCAGGGAAACAACCAGTTTCCCTGGCAGCCTGCCCGGCGGCCCAGCTGCGTGTGCCTCCGCGGCGACGGCAGCTGCTCCCACCGTCCCCGCCAGGCCCCGTGTGCACGCGGCGGCTCCGGGCCTGGGCGCGGAGCGCGGCCCGGGGGCGGCCCAGCCGTGCGCAGTGTGCGCGCCGCCAGGTAGGCCCCCAGCGCCTGTGGCCCCTCTTCCCCCGAAGACCTCGGGCGGGTGGTCATTTACTGAGCTCGCCCGTGACCATGAGCAAGCCCTCCCCTCCTGGGACTTGGACTCCCTGTCTATAAAATGAAGGGCTGGGGGCCCTGGCAAAAGGTTATCTTGTGTCCAGGAAGGATGAGGCTCTTGGTGATCAGGTGAGGGGTTCCAGCCACAGAGGCGAAGCTCCGTCCATCCCCGGAGGACAGGACTTGAGATGACGCTGCGCTGCGCAGTCCGGTGAGAGCCTACCTCTGCCGGAGGGTTGGCGTGCGGGGCGGAGGAGGAGTTACCACTGCGGCGACTCTCCAAATGTCTATCCTACGGAGTCTCAGTCTCCTCTCTGTTAAATGGGGACGCCCACGGTAGCTGCTACTCCTAAGATTGCTGGGAGGCTTAGGTGAGACTAACTGCGGCCAGAGTTGAGCGCCACGCTGTGGCCTGTGGCTAGCTCTCCGAAACCCCAGCAAGGAGTATTAATTAGTACTTCCCTGGATAAGCCACGCTACTGTTTATTTAAAAAATCACCGCGATTACAGTTAAGGTATTCTCGATATAATTGGTGTTTATTGTTACAATTTTGCAGCGATCCCGCCTGTTTTCTGAAGGGCCATACAGCAGTTGACACGCAGCAGGGCGCTCACTACTCTGTGAAGTGCCCTGTGGGAGTCCCTTGCGCCAGGGCTCACGGTGTTCTGGGGACTTGCAGGGGCCCTCAGGACCCCATGTATCTGCTGTCACCAAACAGCCCGCACCTCAGGCTGGCTCTTGGGGACAGACAGCCTGGCCCTACCAGCGTCTCCAGCCCCAGCAAGTAACTGACTGTGGATTTCAGACCCTAATCCACAGCCTGCTGCCTCTCAGGTGTGAAGTTGGGGCTCCCCATCAGCTATTCAGCACTTGACTTGCATCAGAGATTGCTAATGTGTAGCCTTCCACCTCGGAGAGGACTGTAGGGATGAGCGCCAGGTGGCTTGGGTGTCCCGGGTGCCAGCTCATCCCTGATTCATAGACTCCCTTCAACGCTGGTTCAGGGAGGATAGGAGGAGAGGAGGCAGGACTTAGCTGGGGTGGGGAGTGGGCTCTCCTAGCCCTGCAGGTGGCACCTGGCCATCGCTATGCTCAGAAGCCACGTCATTGCCTGGCAGAGGCAGAGGCTGCCTCAGCTGGGGGCGGGGCGCCGCTGCAATGCTAGGGAGGCTCAGCGGGGCAGGGCAGGATCTCCTTCACCGGAGTTCCTCTGGCCTTCCCTGAGGGCCTGCCGGGCCCAGGTTCAGGGGGTCACGACCCCCCACACTCACACTCAAGTGCACAATCAGGGTCAGTGGGCACAGAGGTACAAGCGTTGAGCCGCCGAGCGCAGGGACGGAGGAAAGATGTGTGTGTAAGGTCTCTCCTTGCTCACTGATCATCTTCTAACCCCCACTGGGAACATCCTCACGGTGCCAGGCCTCTGGCAGTGGCCTGGGCTTCAGACCCCTGCTGCGGCCGTCAGGCTGGCAGTATCCTGTGCGCATGCAGGAATCTTGGTCCTTCCGCATGGATGAGTGCCCGCAGAGCGTGTGGTGGGGTGCAGGCCGGAGTGTGTCTGCCACGGCAACGCTAACAAGAACAGCAGTGACAGGAGTCGCTTTCCTACATGCTGTGCACTGCAGTTCCCAAAGTGCTTTTATGTCCCTCACCTGCTACCCAGCCCGAGGAGAGCCCAGGAGAGAGCGCATCCTGCCTGGCTGTGCTCTAGGTACTGGTGGTGGCGGGGCGGGGGGAGGGCAGTGCCTGACAACAAGTGTGTGTGTGTGTCTGTGTGGTCCTGCGTGTGGTTAGCCTGCAGCCCCAGCATAGTGTCCGGCATGTTGGGAGGTGCCAGTCATTGATTGGTGAATGAATGAGTGAATGAATGCATGAATGAATGTTTTTGTGTGTGCTGTGGAGGGACTGCCACTAAGTTACAGGTTGATTTAGAAGTGGGCTTGTAGCCCTGGCTGGTGTGGCTCAGTGGGTTGAGCGCCAGCCTTCAAACCAAAGGGTCACAGGTTCGATTCCCAGTCAGGGGGGTATGTGAGAGGGAAGCACACATTGATGTTTCTTTCCCTCTCTTTCTCTCTCCCTTCTCCTCTTTCTAAAAATGAATAAATAAAATAAAACATTTGTGATCCTTGTCTTCAAGGAACTTATTTTCTAGGGGAAAATACATAAATTAATAAATTATCATATAAACATATAATTACACACCGCAACACGTGATTTGAAGGGAAAGTATAGGGTACTATTGGTTTGGCCAAAAAATGTGTTTAGTTTTTTCTGTATGATCGCTCTAATAGTGCTTAGTTGTCTTTAACTTAATTCAAAACAATCTTGTTAGATTGTATTGTGACAACTGTCCTATCAACATGCATTTAAAAAACACTCTCAAAATTGGTGAATTTTTGTGCAGCCATTTTAATATTGAAGATGGAAGAAGATATGTAGCATTTTTGGTGTATTATGCTTTATTATTTCAAGAAAGGTAAAGACACAGCTGAAACACAAAGATTTGTGCAGTGTATGGAGAAGGTGCTGTGACTGATGGAATGTGTCAGAAGCGGTTTGCAAAGTTTCTTTGTACTGTTGACATTTTGGCCAAATAATTCTTTGCTGTGGGTCCTGTTGTATGCATTGGAAGATGTTTAGCAGCACCCCAGGCCTCTCCCCAATAACAGGAGCTAGCCGACATACTCAAAATATCCAAATCAATAAAGTTATTGGTGAAAATTTTAAATGTTTCTTTTATTTTACGGAAAAAAACATAGGAAATTTTTGGATATCCAAACACAATACATGTTTGGATAATAGCGGGATGGGCCTAATTAGGTGGAAGTGGTCAGGAAGGATTGTTTGGGGGGAAAATTGTTATTTTTTTAAAGATTTTATTTATTTTTAAGAGAGAAGGGAAGAGAAGGTGAAAGAGAGGGAGAGAAACATCAACATGTGGTTGCCTCTCACACACCCTCAACTGTGGACCTGGGGACCTGGCCCACAACCCAGGCATGAGCCCTGACTGGGAATCGAATCAGCGACCCTTTGGTTCTCAGGCCAGCACTCAATCCACTGAGCCACACCAGCCAGGACTGATGTACATTTAATACAGGTACAAATGGAGACTGAAGGATGAATAGATGCTGTCGGAGGATCAGTGGGGAGGATAAGCATTTGAAATACACAGAACAGCGTGTGCAAAGGTCTTGAGGCAGAAAAGAGTTCGGTTTGCTCGTGGACTTGACTGGACGCCAGTGTGGCCGGCATGCAGGGAGTGACAGAAAGGGGCAGGAGGTAGGGCTGGAGAGGCCAGGCTTGATAGGGCCTCGTAGTCCATGTTACCGAGTTGGATTTTGTCCTTGGTATCCGAGTTGGATACCAAGTGGAGTGGACGGTCACTAGAAGATTTTAAGTAGATGACAGGAACCAGCTGGAGCAAATGAACCGGAGGGGCCGACCGTGGAGGGGGTGGACGGATTAGGAGATTTGCATCGTCAGGGAGGGAGATGGAGGTGGCTGGGGCCAGGTGGGGTCCCTGGGGTGATGAGGGAAGGGGGGCAGCTTTGGGACACGGTCCTTGGGTGGGGATTGGATGTGGGTGCGAGGGAGCAGGCCCAGTGATGCTGATGTGATTATTTCCCGCTTTTGTAGACAAAGGGGAATTTGACCAAGGGTTTCTCAGAGCTACAAAATAAACTTTTTAAAAGTGCTTAAAACTGCGTATTAACAGATAAGTGGGACATGGCAGGGTTTTTATTTATTCTCTTTTCTAGAGTTTCTGCAGTGAGTTTTTATATTGTTTCTGCACCAAAGAAACCATGAAGTTGAAAAGTCAAAGAGCGTTTGCGTTCTGTGTGCCAGTGTTTGTGGGAGAGACTTGGAGACAAGCCGCCCCCGCCCCCCTGCCCCCGACGAACCAGCAAACCGAGTGCTGAGCACCGCTGCCTGTTGGCGCTGCTTTTCCTCACTCCTGCTCTCTGTCACTCCGGAAGATTAAAGTGGGCCCACCGCTCTCTGGGGCTGGCGCCGGCCCCAGGTTGCGGTGGGGAGCGGGCTGGGAGGGGGCCGCCGGCAGCCCCTTGGCCCACTTCATGTGCTCTCCCTTCATCCCAGCCTTCTGGCCACCCGGCCAGCCTTGCCCCTGCTCCATGAACCCTCCGGGGAGTCTCCAGGGGTGGCTCACACCTGTCATTTCTTTCTTCCCACAGGTGGAAAAACTTGTGAAATATTTGGATCCCAACGACCTGGGCAGAATCAACTTCAAGGACTTTTGCCGGGGAGTGTTCGCCATGAAAGGTGATGTGTCCTGAGGGAGAGGACCCTAGGGGCTCTCGGGACCCTGTCCAGCTGGTTTTAAATCAGATTCTTTCCAATGGGGGTCCCAGGAGCCCAGGATGGTTCCAGAAGTGGGTTCTTCCCCTGGCTCCCCATGACAGCCAAGGGGAGGGGTCTCGGGCTCCTAACCATGGAGGGGCTGCGGGTGTCTCTGAACCTGTGCTGTGGAGGCCCACACCCAGAGCCAGGCAAGCCCGGACCGCCGACCAGTCATTTCTGCCCCTCCCATTGTCTGCCCCCTCAGGGGAGGGACCCCCTCTTTTTCCTTTTTTCTCCTTCTGGGTGTCCAAACTCCTGAGGAGTTCCCCAGCACATGGGACTTCTGGGCAAAGCTGGACGGAGCTGGTCACCCCATCTCCCTCTGTCCCTCCTAAGTTTCCTTTATTTGTTTCCACTTTCCCCAAACTCCCCCATTTTCCTGCCCCTCCCCTATAACGGGGCAACATAAAATCCCTCTCTTTTTGCCCCAGACCAAGGGCCAGTTGTGAGAGGCCCCAGAAATAGGGTCTCGGAGTGTGGCAGCTCTTACAGCTCGCTGCTGCTGCAGGTGGACTTGCAGAGGCGCCCCCTGGCTGTGAACAGAACCGCTTCCTTTCCCATTACCCGGAAGGAAGCCTCGTCTGTGAGGATCACAGCAGGGTGAACCCCTCTGCGCGGGGTAACCCCGAGGTCTGGGAGGGCGGAAGGAAGCTGGGGAAGGAAGCAGGCGGTACCGCCCTAGAAGTGAGAAGCAAAGGGAAGTGAGGGGGGATGTAGAGGCGACTGCGCACAGCAGGCTCCCAGGAAAGGGCTCTGAGAGGCGTTGTTTGACCCTGTGGGCCCACCGCTGACTGGGCCTGTCCTGGGCCCATGCTAGGCACTTTGCAGGTTTGACTTCCTTTGTCTGACATGATCTGGGGACATTTTCTCAAGGACTGAGGAGGGAGGTCTCCTGTGTAACTGAGTCAGCAGGAGGTAGGGCCATCCTGAGGGTGGCCCTCTCTGAGATGTCTGGAGTTTGCAGGGCTGCAGAGGGCCTCAGCCTCAGGGGAATGTGTGTGTGTGGAGGCCCTGTGAGCCAGGCAGGGGGTATTCACTGACACTGCTTCCTCCAGGAAGGCCTCTTTGATTGCCATTGCTCCCAGCTTGCCCTCCGCATGTGGGAGTCTCCTCTCTGTGTGCTCTCTGTTGGGGCTAGTCCCAGTGGAAGCACATCAGAGGGTAAGGACCTAGCTCAGCTCCCTCCGCAGAGCCCTGGACTGACTTTTCCACAGCCTGGGTGTCTATTTCTGTCTTTGAGTGGTCACCTCAAAGGCTGTCCTGGAAACTCAGGCGGCTTGCCTCCCTGCAGCCCTGAAGCAAAGCTGCCATGCCAGGCTGAGGCTCTGACCCTCCACTGTCTGTCTGTCTGTCTGTGTGCAGGGTGTGAGGAGCTGCTGAAGGACGTGCTGTCCATGGAGAGTGTAGGGACACTGCCCTGCGCCCCGGAGATCCCAGACTGTGCGGAGCAGGTAAGAGTGGGGCCTCAGTCCCCGCCTCGCACAGAGGGATGGCGGCACCTCACGCAGGCTGCCCTGCCCCTCTTGGTCTTCTTGCCTTGGCTTCGCCTTTTTGGTGTCCGGGGGCCCCAGGGCCTCCTTGGAGGGCCCTTTGGCTTCAAAGTTGAGAAAAAGTTTTTGGAGCTGGAGCGGTGAAGCCCACTGGGAAGCCACAGCAGAGAATGCAGGGGCTGGGGGTCCTCGTGGAACACCTCGCTGTCCCTCTGTGACACGGAGCAGAAACAGCCCAGGGAGGGAAGTGACAGGCTCATGGTTAACAGCAGGCAGGACAACTTTTTCTTTCTCCTGTGCCATAGCCCCCTGAGCCATCAAGTCCCTATGTGTTTTTCTCTTTTCCCCCAACAATCACAACCAGTTAACTCTCCAACACCACTGGGTGTCCGGCAGTTCAACTTGATGCTGATACGCTCACTGCCCAGAGTTAGTGCGGGCCCAGGGTCAGGAACCCAGTCCCTCAAGACTGCCCCGCTTGGGGCAGCCGCACACAGGGCCCCCACCTACCTGTACCTCTGCTGGCTGACTACAAATGCAGGGTTCCTGTGACCCTCCTGGAGTTCAATAGAGGAACTCACAGAACTCAGGAGAGTACGGTATTCACTGTCAAACAAGCTCAGAAAGAGTCAGGAGGCTTTGGCTAGAAATAAGTGATATTTTTTTCAAGGTTCTTTACAGTTTGCAAACTGGAAATAATACCAGGCAATACCCAGAAGTGTTCCAAAGAAGGGAAAAAAAAAAAAAAAAGGCTGAGAGTTCTTATGGTAAAAATTGCATTCTTGAAAAGAATTAGTCCTGCATTCTTGGCCTCTGGCTTGGTCTGAGATGGCGATGCTCCACATGACCAGTGGCCTAGATAAGGGATGTCAGGTGGTCAGGATACACGAACATTCTTTCCTTAGTCCTCAGGGGGGTCATCGGAGGGTCACTTGGAAGGTCTGAGGTATATCCAGGCATTGATGCAGGTTTACATTCCCAGGCTGGTTCAGACAAGAATAGAATCGTTTCCTCGTGTCTCAGTCCACTTGATTTTCGTAATTTAGCCACTTGACTATAGTGACTCTGTTTTATTTCTTCACTCTTTTCCTCATTGTCACTATTGCTTTATTATAAAGGACAGAACCTAGGAGCAGATTTGCATGGGGCCAGGTGTGGGCAGGGGTGGGGCAGGTTGGGGCCGAGATCCCACGCCTCCTCCCTGCGCACAGCCTTCCTCCTGGGCTCCGCCTTCCCGCAGAGCAGTGTGCTCACCGGCCTGGAAGTTCACTGAATGGAGACTTTGCATGTGAATAGTTTTTCATTTCTTTAGGTAGAAGGCCCTTCTGGGTGAACCCTTTTCTGCCCTCTGTGTGGGTCTGGCCCTCACAGGTGGCCAGAGCCCAGCACGATGGCCATTGCTTACCAGACACAGTGGGTGACCGTGTCCACGAGCACCTGGTAGGGCAGCATGGTTGACCTGGGCCCAGTTCCTCACTGTGGGGCTCCCGTGTGCTGGCAGGGAAATGAGGGGCCACAGGTCAAAGGTCAGCCTGCTGGGCCAGTGGGTGCTGTGGTGATGGACCCTGAAGGCCTGGAGGCCCCAGGCCTGGTGGCATGAATGAATCCCCTTCCTGCCTCAGATTCCTATAATGTTTGGCTCTGGGCTCCATTTAGCTAAAGGCCAGGCACGTGAAGACCACGGCTCCTCAGGTGTGGGGAGCAGAGGGGGCCAGCCTGGGACAGGTCCCAAGTCCCCACTGTGCCCTGCTGTGTCCCAGCTGTCCCCTAGGGGTCAGCTTAAGACTGCTGAGATCACTGCTTCGGCTTCCCAGGTGCCACTAGGGGACGAAAATGTGCAGAGCTGTTTGGGGACCGTGCAAGGACGACACGTGGTGGGACAGCAGCAGCTATCCCCCAGCCTCTCCTGCCCTCAGGGTGGGACGGGGGTCTCTGATGTCACTCACCACGGGATGAGGGTCTAGTTAAAATAGTGAAATGCTTTAGTGTCGGCTGGCGGTAAACTGTTGCAAACCAGGCATCCTGAGGACACCCCGCCCCACTCACCCCTGTCCCAGGCCCCGTGACCCCACCATTGGGCCACACAGCAGGGGCGCTCCGTCTGCTGTCCAGACTGCCGGCTGATGCGAGTCCATCTAATCGGGTGGCACCTGTATTGTACCAGTTCTGGAACTTACTGTATGGCACCCTTCTGCCTGTGTCCTCAGACCCCCTGGCACCCCGGCACTAAAAGCGTCTCTAAGGGCTTGGTAAACCCAACTGTTGGGCAGGTTTTCCAATGCAGGGGATTTGGGTTTGGTCAGAGGGGATGCTCGGTGTCCCTGATGTCCATGGGTGGGTGTCCTGAGGCTTAGGTTTCAGGAAAGCCCTGGGAGGCCCTCTTGAGCCTGGCCCTTTTGCGCAGCCCTAGTCTCTATGGTGTAGGGGTGTCTGTGGGGCAAGGGCATGGGCGGGTATGGAGAGCCCACCCCAGACTTCAAAGGCAAGGGGGCAGTGAGAGGGAGCCTGACCCCACCGGTGCTATGGGACCCTGGGCCCTGGGTCATTCTCCCTTGAGGGTGATTAATAGGGAACCCCATAAAATGAACAGGGTGTCAAGCCACCTGCCCCTCCTGTGTAGCCACCACCTCAGCAAATGGTGTTATCATCCATCCAGTCCCCAAGCCAGAATGTCATCCTGAGTCCCCGATATCCAGCTGGCCTCAAGGCCCCTGGTCCCCACTCACCCCCTCCTCTCCCCACTGCCACCTACTGGCTCTCTTCGCCGCCGCCCCAGCCTTTCTCTCCCCAGATCCGCGGTCCACAGTTGCCTCAGGATCTTCCAAAGGAGCAGCTCTGATAGTGCCAGCATGCCCCCCACCCCTCACCCCCAGCCCCATTCTGTGCCCCCCAGCACCAATGGGATGAAGTCTATCATCGGCTCCTACTCATTCCTTACAGCACCGCACCCCGGAATCAGTAACACCCATCTGCTTTGCTTTGTTTTGTTTTGTTTGTTTTGTTTAATCCTCACCTGAGGACATGCTTCTGGGTTTTAGAAAGAAGAGAAGGGAGGGAGAGAGAGAAAGAGAGAAAGAGAGAAACATCAATTGGTTGCCTCTTGTACACACCCTGGCCTGGGACGAACCCGCCACCCAGGCAGGATCTAGAACCAAACCTGCTACCTTTTGGTTTACAGGATGACACCCAACCAACTGAGTCACACCAGCCAGGGGTGCTCCTCATTTTTTGTAAAGGTGTATTCTCTCTTGCCTCTGAAACTTTGAACAAGTTGTCTTTCTCCTGAGTTGTCCTCCACACACTGTTTTGGGGCTAACTTCTGGTCATCATTTAAGATTTACATAGATACCTCCCCCTCCAGGAAGCCTCCCCTGGTTCCCTCTGCCCCAGCCTGCCCTCCAGCCTGAGCTTCCATGGGGCCCTGTGCCCTCTATCACTGCCTTAGCCTCACCCTCCAGGATGGCTCCTTGTTCCCTGTGTAGTGACATCATTTCACCCCATGATGGCAGGGCGCAAATTGAGCTTCCCTCCTCACACCAAGCAGAGCGCCCGTAGTCAACACCCTTATCCATGCTCCACAGAGCATTTCCGAAGCAGAAATCTAGATGTGGACTTGTATTGAAGGGTATGCAGATTTTATATTTTTTAACATTATTTTAATAGACGTGGCCAACATTTTCTTCCAAAAAGATGGAACCAATTTATATCGTCCAATAGTTTATGAGAGTGCCCATTTCCTCACCCCTTCACCAACCCTGGAAGTTCTTCATCCACCTGCCTATCTCCCCTCCCTGTTCCCCTCCCTTCCACTCATCATGCTGATGGGGAAGCTCATTCTCACTTTCATCTGTGCTGCTGTTCACCAGTGAAGTAGATGTTTCCTATGTTCTCGGGCCCTTTGAAGTTCTGTGAATCGCCTATTCATAATCTTTGCCCATTTTCCATTAGGTGTTTTTTGTTTGTTTTTAATCCTCACCTGAGGATATTTGTATTGATTTTGGAGAGATAGGAAGAGAGAGAGAGAGAGAGAAAGAGAGAAACAATGATACGAGAAACATCAATCAGTTGCGTCCTGTACATGCCCTGACTGGGGATTGAACCCTCAACCTTTCGGTGTATGGGACAACGCTCCAACCAACTTGGCCACTGGTCCCAAGGCTGTCTTTTTCTTATTGATTTATAAGAAACTGTATATATATAATCTGTCATTCTTTATGCATTTTGCTTACATTTTAATCTTGGTTTTGGTGTCTTTTATTGCACAGCATTTTAAAATTCTGAAGTAATCATTATCAAGCTTTTTATGCCATTTACATTTTATGCATTATTTTGTGCCTTCTCTACCTCAAGGCTGTACACTTATTCTCCTACATATATATATATTTTCAAATACTTTTAGATAAAAAGCGTTTATTCTGAGCTCTCTGATCTACCTGGAGCATATTTTTTGTTTTGGTGACGAGCTGGCATTATTATTTTCCACATGTTGCCAGCTGTTTGAGTTCCTGCTATGGAATAGCCCTTCTTTCCCTACTCACCTGAAATTTTACCCCTTATTCGTGTGCTAACTCTCCTTAGAAACACGCGTCTCTTTGTGGACTGTGGTCTGTGATAATGATCTATTTGTCTACCTACTTCTAACTCCAAAACACAGTTTCAGTTAACTTTTGCTTTCTAGTTTGGTAACTGATAGAGAAAGCTTTTCTCATCATTTTTTATTTAAATGTCCTTTTTGTTATTCTTACATATTTTCTCTTCCAGAATAGTCTTTTTTGGTCAAATTCAGCTGAAAATCCTGGTAGAGATTTTGTTTGAAATTTGTACGTGCATTGAAGGACATTGGTTTTTTATATGATACTGAGTTCTCTCGCCCAGGAACACAATACATCTCTCCATTTATTCTGGCCTTTGCTTGCTCCCCTTGAGAAAGTCACGATTTTCTCAAACAGGTTCTGCACGTATCTTCTTTTTTAACAGATTTTTCTATTATTATTGATTTGAGAGAGAGAGAGAGAAGTATCTGTTTGTTGTTCCACTTACTGTGCATTAATTAATTGATTCTTGTATGCGGGACGATGCCCCAGCCCAATGAGGCGCCTGGCCAGGGCATCAGAAAGGTTCTGCACATTTCTTTGTAGGGCGGCTCTTTTTCAGAGTTTCTGTTGCTGTTAAGTGCAGGGGTTTTGCCATGGTATTTCCTAATTGCTTATGGCTGCGTGTCCAGGACAAATTTTCATTTTTGGAGTTGATCTGGTCATGAGGACCTTACTAGCCCCCTTATTAGTTCCAAGAGTTCATTTATGTGCAATTTTCCAACTCTCTTAATCTACCTCACAAAGTAACTCTATCATGTTTTCTGCGTAAATTTAAATGGCTGTGTAATATTTCATCACAGGAAGACAAATTTATTTACCAGTGCTCATGGTTGGGCATTTCTATTTGTTAACCTAATTTTGGCAATTACAAAACAATGTAATAATGACTCCTGTAGCTAACTCGTTCTCCACAGCAGCAACCATTTAGAATAAGTCAGAAGTTGGAGAATTGCAGTTTCAAGGGCCAAACCTAGCAACCCCCGTTTTTGTAAGTAAAGTTTTATTAGAGCACAGCCACGCCCCTTTGCTCACCTGTCAACTGCGGCTGCACCCACCGTGCAGGTGGCAGAGCTGAGCGGCTGCCACCAGGCTTCATGGCTGGCAAAGCCTGAGATATTCGATATTTTCTATCTGCCCTTTACAGGAAAAGTTTTCCAACTCTGGGGATAAATTCTCATAGGTGGAAACCATCTTACCCAAAAGATGCAAATCTTAAAATTTCTAACACATCTGCCAGATTCCCCTCCTGAAGAGTTTTCTGTTTCTCTCCCGACGGGGTCTCATCAGAATCTGGGCCCCCTTTTGATACTGGACGTTACTGATTTCCCAGATCTTTCTAATTTGAGAGGCCAAAATTAAAATTGCTCTTTGGAATTATAATATGATTGAACTTCTTAAATTGCATTTGTTGGTCATTAGGAGTTCTTTCTTCATGAATTGCCTGTCCTGTTCTTCGTCCTGGTTTTTATGGGTGTGTTCATTTTCATTGATTTATTGGAACTAGAAATATTAACTTTTTGACATCCCTTACACATAGCTTGTCATTTATTTTTTCAGCTTGTCATTTATTTTTAACTTTGTTTGTGACAGCAAATTAAGAATAGTTTTATAGCCAACTCATAAATCTTCTGTTATGTCTTCAGCTTTTGGTCGGATGCTTAAGAAAGCTTTCCCATCCAAAACTGTGAAACTATTCTATTTTCTTGTGATTTTTAAAATTCAGTTTTTAATGTTTAAAGCTTTGATCCGTGAAATGAACCTTGATGTCTAGAGGGAAACAGGGATCCACTTCTCGTTTTCCCCCATCAGCCTCCCTTAACCTCCCTCCCACTGACCTCACCTCGCAGGAGCCAGAAGCTCTTTTTAAGGTCATAGGGACGCGGTGGCCCCCGAAGGGCAAAACAAATGGGGTTTGCCAGGACCGGACTCCAGCCTGAGCCCGAACTGGCTCTTCTGCTCATATTCCGAAGGAGCTTCTGTCACACCTCAGTCTGGCCAGACAGTTTTTAAAAATCTGCCCTGTGCTTCTCTCTAGAACTGGCCTGGGGATGCTTACGGCCTGGGAGTTGGAGTCCACCCCCACCCCCTACTTAATTTCATGAATCCTGAAGCAATCGTTTCTAAAACCACTTGTGACAACAGTACTTTTAAATTCTAAAAATACGACTTCTGGCCCACAGGGCCCTCATTCAGCTGGACTGGAGAGACGTGGGCGGCAGGAGCAAGCCTGGCCGGCGTGGCGGGCGGGCGGAGGGTGTTTCAGAGCTCTGGGAGGTGCCTTATGTGACCTGTTCTGCCTGTATCTGGCCCCAGTATTTTTTCTGTGTTCCAAAACTCCTCCTGAAAAAGAAAGATAATTTCTTTACTCCAAGCCTCAGGGTTTCTGTAAGAATAAAAGCACCCTCCAGCATATCTTTGGGAGGTAACAGAACCCTGACTTAAAATAAAGGTGGCCGGAGCAGAAACAGAGCAGGTGTTCAGACCCCTTTTGTTTGTTCCTGAACCTCGGTCTGCCCGGGACACTGTGTCTGCCCGGGACCCTGTGTCTCATCATCCACCATCCCTGCCCGTGAACGCCGACTTCCCCAATGGCCGTGCCCTCCACCTCCTGTCTGATCCGCCCCTCATGCTCAAGGTCACACGGGTCTGTAGACCTTAGCCTTCCCGAGTTAGAACTCCAGCAGATTTTAGAGAGGGGCCACTTCTAGCGCGTCTTTTTAAAGCGGAGCAGAAGGGAAAAGGTTTGGTTTTTATCACCCCGTGGGATGTTCCCAGTTTTGTGCCTGACTTCGGAACCTTCTCGCAGCATTCTTTCTTCCATGGGCTCCACGTACGTTCGTCTCTCCCGTTCTCCTGTGAAGCAGCTGTCCCAGCTTGCTGGTTGCCTCAGTAATGAATTAAGTAAATTTTGACACAGGAAACTGTGGGAAAACACGCACCCACAATTCCATCAGGACAGATGTTCTCAGAAACAGTCTCCACGAGCAGTTCTCACCTCCGGTTGCACATTGGAATCATGTAGGGCGCTTTAAAAACACACTGATGCCCGGGTCCCACCGCCCAGAGATTCTAACTTAGTCTGGGGAGGGGCCCACTCATCTATTTTGTAAAACTCCCCCAGTTATTCCAATGCACACCCAAAGTTGAAAACTCAGCATGGAAACCAGGAGCTCGCAACCTCTGCTGCATATGAGAATCGCCTGGAAGCTGTAAGCGTCTGGATGCCCAGGCTGTCCCTCAGACCAGTTAACCCAGAGCCTCCAGAGGTGGGGCCCAGGTGTCAGCATTTTTCAGAGCTCCTTGGGTGGTTCTGTGAAGCCGTGACTCTCCTACAATGTCCCAGATTCTGGACAGTTCACATCAACCCTTGTTTTCCTGAGGGTAGAACGCAGAGGCACGGGTAAGGGAGCTCTTGTACGCGGAAGACAGCCGGTGTCTGGAACAGCTCAATGAATGCTCACCACCCTGCTCACATGGCCCCAGAAGGCATCCTCTGGGGGGTGTGGTTTGGGATTGTGGGGCCCTGGCCTGAGGTGTCTGTCCCTACAGAACCTGGCCACCTGGGTGCTCTGGCACAGGGAGGGAGCATTCCTGCAGCCCAGTGAGCCATGGCTTTGCTTTTTCCAAGAGAGGCCCCGCACCGGCCCACAGGGACTCGGGTTAGCAGGGCTGGGGTTGCCCAGAGCCCTGCCGGAGCACAAACAGGAATCTCATGATTAGGGAGCTCCTCACCTGTCCCCACTGGGAGCTGGGGGGCCACCGCAGAAGGTGCGGGAATGGAGAGGAGATCACGTTGGTTTAACAAAGACCTAGCAGATTTACTTTTCCTCCAACTTTTTATTTCTTTCAACTTCCAGGAGAGTTGTAAGAGAAATGCAGGGAATGCCCATGTATCTGGCTCCCTCAATCCACCAAACTGTTAGCACATTGTTAACTTGCCTTCTCTACGTGTGTGTTTATGCACACCTACTTTCTTTTGCTCTTTCTTTCTTTCTTTTGCTGGCCCATTTGAAAGATAGCTGCAAACATTATGACACTCTACTCTGAAACAAATACTTGACCCTTCCTAAGAGCAGGGCTATCCTCCTCTGTATCCACAATACAGTTACCCGTCTGTGGAAAATTTAACGTTGACTCAATGTATTATCTAATGTAAACTCCATATGTAAGTTTTCCATTATTTTTGTAGCTTTTCTTTTTGATCGTGGATCCAGTCCAGGGTCACATGTTACATTTAGTTGTTGTGTCTCAGCCTTTTTTTTTTTTGCACCCTTAAAAACATGGGCGTTAATTATTAATTCAAGCCAGTTGTTCCAGAGAACGCCCCTCAGTTTGGGTTCGCTCTTATGGATTGTCTAGCCCTTTGGGATAGTACAATTTAAGTCCGAATTAAAATGATGTGGGGAGGAGAGACCCAGGAGGGGAGCTCCGTGTTGGCTTCTCCACCCCTCCCTGTGGCGCCCCCTCCTCAGGAGGCAGTTTCCCAGCTGCAGAGCAGCCAGCCCACGGGCTGTGAAGGAGATGCGGGATCACCACAGGGCAGAAGGGCTTGTCTGTGTGGGGCAGCATGTCCACTCCTTGGCACCCGTCCCCAGGAGGGGGAGGGGGCAGCAGGCCTCAGTCCTCCCTGGCTCCCAGAACGCTCTGTGGGCTGTGCGGGTGTCTGAGCAACGTGTGGTGAACCCTGCACTTGGGGACCGCATGAGGACACGTGAGTCCTTGCTCCATAGCCGTGGCCACATCATCCTCTCAAATCTTTGCACGCCTGCCCTCGCATCCTTCAAGTTTCAACACGAACATCACCTCCTCAGAGAAGCCTTCCCTGACCACCCATCTCAAGGCATCCTTCCACACTCCACCCCGTCACTGTCATCACACCCACTCGTCTCCTTCGGAGCCCGCACAGCCGTGACCAGCTTGTCTTGTCTGCCCTACACTGGGCTGTAGGCTCCGTGGGCAAGGGCTTTGCCTGCCTCTGTCACAGCTGTGCCCTCTGCGCCCAGCGCAGTGCCTGGCACAGGGACACCAGCAGGACCTATTCGTTGCCCAAGTGGGAATCTCAGCTGAGGAAGGCCGACTCTGCCAGGGAGCCATGGGCAAGTCTGCTCCTACCTGGGGGCAGTTGGGGGGCCTCCCGCCAAAGACTGTAAGAATCAGGCTCTGCCTCAGCGATTCCGGGGGCGTAGGAAGGAGTGGGAAGGGAGGGGCCGTGGCTCTGACCCTGCACCTGGGCTCTCACGCTTGCAGGTGTGTATGAATCCCTTGGGAGCTTACCAGCTGCAGACTCTGACTCAGGTCTAGGGCCAGCGTGATTCTGCATTTCTTGCAAGCCCTGCAGGTCAGGGGCCACACTAGCAGAGCTTCCAGTGACTGTGGGTCCTGCCCCCAGCCTTGCCCATAAATGCCACCTGCTACCGGAAGACACACGTGAAAAGAGCTTGAGGCTCCCTTCACAGCCTCCTCCCTCTCCCCTCACCCTCCACAGGCAAGTGTTGTTTCTCATAGTGGCTGTCACCACCCCATGTGGCGGGGCCTGCTAGGTTTCTGTCTCCACATTTCTGCCACCGTGACAGACAGCACAGATTCCCTGCCAGGAACTGTCTCAGCCGCTTGCTTCTGTCTCTGCTTGGTTTTCCCTCTGCGCTCGCTCCATTCAGTAAGGCAGACTCCTTGGGGATATTGTGTCTGCCTACAAAGTCAGGCCCGGCAC
Organism: Micronycteris hirsuta; assembly: GCA_004026765.1. Taxonomy (NCBI): domain Eukaryota; kingdom Metazoa; phylum Chordata; class Mammalia; order Chiroptera; family Phyllostomidae; genus Micronycteris; species Micronycteris hirsuta. Next base: position 37,359 of record PVJI01010841.1, on the reverse strand, counting down.
CCCCCCCCCCACCCCTGCCCAGTGCAGGATGTGACAGATGACCTGGCTGGGAACATGGGTTGCCACCCAAGCCCAGAGGCTGAGGGGTTTCCAAGCTTTGATTTAGGGAGTAGGTGCATGTACACATGCCTGACTGGCCCTGGAGGCAAAGGGTTAATTTAAGCCTGGGAAGAACAGGAGCTTTGGGGTCTGAGGGGCCTGGGTTTGAAGCCCGACTCTTTCACATACTAGCATACTAGCATGGCCACCTTTTGCAAATTACTTAACCTCTCCAGGCCTCACTTCCTTCCCTTTCTAAATGAATATTGTAACTGGTGTCTTCCTCTCAGGGTTATTGCAAAAGTGAAAAATGAGAAGACATGGAAAGCACCGAGTACAGTGCCTTGAAAATGCTGGAATCTCTCAAATCACAGAGCATAGATTGTGAGACATATCAAGTAGACTGAATGAATACCTGCTGCCCCAGAGTTGCTGACAAGGTGCTGATCAGCGATGCCTGGGTCCCAGGCCTCCTTCCACAGCCGCGTCCCTTAGCCCACCTGCTGCTCTGCACCGCTAGAGAACTCAGCCCCTGGGCCAGCCTGTGTCAGACCATCCTCCGGGGAGGGAGCGTGCGCACACGGTGTACCTGCTGAGCCTCCGGGAGAATGCTCGAATGTTTTATTAGAGATAAAAAACTATCCCCCCGATCATTGCTACATTTTTGCCGAGGACCAGAAAAATAGCTGAGGGTAAAGTCTGATCCTCCAGGTGGAACTCTCTGTGGGGGCCCAGGCTAGCTGTCCATTCTCCCCAAGCCTCTGGTTAGCAGCACAGCAGCGTGGGCAGGAGGAGCACCGGGCGAGTCCCCACCTCTGTGCCTTGCCTACCCCGCTTCGTGCACACTCGCCGTATCCAGCTGGGCAGAGAGGGGGCTCTCTGGACCACAGGAGCTGGGAGGCTGAGCATCTTCTCAACTCCAATGCTGCGACTTTACATCTAGAATCCATTTAAGAGCATCTACCTTTACCACACCCCTCCTGGTCTTCCTGTGCTGTGACTTGGAACATTCTTGCTATCCTCCAGGGAATTTTTTAAAAAACATATTTTATTTATTTATTTTTAGAGAGAGGAGAAGGGAGGGAGACAGAGAGGGAGAGAAACAGCAATGTGTGGTTGCCTCTCGCACACCCCCCAACCGGTGTCCTGGCCTGCAAGCCAGGCATGTGCCCTGACTGGGAATCGAACCGGCGACCCTTTGGTTCCCAGCCTGCGCTCAATCCACTGAGCTACCCAGCCAGGGCTTCTATTTGTCATCTTCTTGTACACTTTGATCCATTCCATTATTTTGAGGATTTTTGCACCCAAAAGAAAGGTCCTTCTAGGTGAATTTAAATCCTTTTCTCATCAGATAAGAAGTGTGGTATAACCACTCCTTTCTTGTCTTGGTGATGAGAAAACTTAGTGCCAGTGGGGAATTAAGAACTTTTCGATTTAGTTATTGACCTCCTTTTTCTGTATGGTATGGGTTTTTTTTTTTTTAATTTTATCAGTTCGATGGTGAATGCCGCATTGTAAAACTTTGACAGATGCTTGACAGATGTCCATAACAGAACCGAGTTTGAACAGTGAGGAGGGGCTATTGGAAAGGACTATTCCAGGGAAGGGAAGGAACCGTCGAAGTGGGAGGGGGGCCCCTGCAGGAGGAGAAAGCCCTGATGAAGGTCTTCAAGCTTCTCAAGGGTGGTGCGAAAGGGGGTTTCTTTACGGGGAAGACCGGACAAGGCTGCAGCCAGTGTGGGGAAGTGGGCCGACAGGGCCGTGTGGTCCCGGGAAGAAATTAGAGAACGCCCCCCCCACACCCCCCAGGACAGCCTGCGCTCAGAGGGCTGCTAAGAAGGGACTGAATGCTGGCCCTGGCAAGGCTCACAGACCTGAGGAGAGGACAGCTTAGTCAAAGTGTTTCGTTCCGGTAGATGGCAGGCTGGCAGTGCACGGGAAGGGTGGGAATCTGCGGGGTGGGAGGTGGTTCCTAGGCCTCCCTGTCTGGACTGCACCCTCCCCACTCCTCCAGGGCAGGGAGCAGCCTCATCAGTCACTCTGCCCTGCCCAGCCCTGGGCCCGAGGGAGTGCTCCTCAGTGTTTGTTGACTGGCTGAATGAGGGCCTTCCTGGGAGGTCCAGGAACAAGCAAGCTGGTCTCCCACCCCTCCCTGAGGGGTCTTGGCTCTTGGCTGTTACCCTCACCCCTCCTTCAGGGGCTACTAGCTCCCCCTTCCCTAGGAGGGTCCCCAGCTCCCAGCCTTCCCCACCACCACCCCTTCCCTGAGGGGTTCTAGTAACCCCCACCCCCTCCTCCCGAGAGGGTGCCCCACGCCAGGCAGTACAGCTGGTTCCTGCTCCCACCCCAGTCTGTTTTTCAGAGGCTGGGACAGGCTGGAGGAGAGGGTGGGAGGAGGGGCCACCCTTCAATCCCCCAGGGCTGAGGACTGACCCAGAGGGAGTATGGGACGGCAGCCCCAGGGCTGGGAGTGGGCAGGGCCCTCTTCTGCCCGTTTGTATTCGCAGGGCCTGACTGCCCGCAGGTGACTCAGGTGACTGACCACACCCTTCCCGCTGCTTGGACCCTCTCTCTCCACCCGTTGCTTTCTCTGTGTCTGTGCCTGCGCCCTGTCTCTCTCTCTCTGTCTCTGCTTTCGGTGTCTCTTTCTGACCCCGTCTCTCTCTGCCTGTGTCTCTGACTCCATCTCTGTGCCTGCTTGCCAAGTCTTTGTCCCTCTCTCCCGCTCCCTTGTCTTTGCCTTGTCTCTCTCCACCCTCTCTCTCTCTGGCCTGCCGATACCTCCAGTCTCAGCCAAGGAGGCCTTCCAGCTAGACCCAGGTCTCAGCAGGAGCCAGGCTGGGTGGCATCAGATGGAATGTCAGCCAGGTACAGGGACTTCACTTGTCAGCTCTGTAATCATTCCTGCCTCCCTCCTATCTTGTCTACTTAGACGAACCCCCACCAGGAGGTACTATTAGACCCATTTTACTGATGAGGGAGCTGAGGCTCAGACAACAATTAAGTCGCTTGCCCAAGGTCTCAGGACTACAGAGTGCAGAGCCAGGATTTTAATCCATACCTGACGCCAGATACCTCAGATAACCAGCTCTGTGTTCACCTTCCCTGAGGCTTCTCAGGTTCCCAGGCCTCTCCTCACTCCCTTTACCCCAGCAGCCTGGGAGAAAGGACCAGGAGACTCACTGGCCCCGAGGGTTTGCATTGCCTCAAAGACAGCTTATCAGAGCACCTGCATTGCTGGAGGACAATCTTTTACCCAAAGGAATGAAACTAAGTGTTTCAGGAGCCAGTGAGTCCTGGTCTGGGACCAGGAAGCAGGAGCCCCCAGCCCATTCCCACCAGCGTTTGTAACCCTGGACACAGGCAGCTGAAACCAGAAGAGCCGGCGGGCCGCCTGTCACCTACCACACCCAACCAGCAGAGACAGGGACTGAATCTTTATGGGCGCTCTATTCAGATGGCCCGCGATCTGAGAAGACGGCGCGGGGTTTGTACCCTAATAGACTGTGTCTTCTATTCTGTTTTCAACCGACCCTTTTTATAAGGAGAAGAAAAGTGTAGGTAAGGGGTCTGGAATTCAGGGGAAAAAAGTGTAGGTAAGGGATTTGGAATTCAGGAAAGAGGTTAATCAGATAACAGTTGCCATCGGCGATTTCTCTGACGTCCTTTCATCTGCTGACCAGTGATTTTCTTTATCTGGGTCCTGGGTCCTGGGTCTTGGGTGCTTTCCTTTATCTGTGTCCTGGGCGCCGGACTGTCTCTCCTGGAACACAGTGGCTCGGATACCACCCCGATTGCTCATGGTCAGTTCTGGATGGAGCACAAGGGTCCATCACTGTGGTCTCATGGAGTCAGGGTGGGCTGTCCCTTCAGTCCCTGAAATAATAGCTTTTCACAGGCCTCAACCACTAGGCTTGTGAACTGTTACATTAAACTGAAATTTTCCCACTCTTGAGTTTCCCCATCACAGTGACCTAGAGGTCATAGAGGGTCCTAAAACCGGTGCCTTTAGGTCCGGGAGAGGAGGTGGGTGGCACAGAGCCGCCCCTGTGGGGCGGTGTGGGTGGTTAAAAGGTGTTCCTCAGAAAGGGGGCCTCTGCAAGGGAGTCTGGGAAATGCATCCTGGGGAGATGAGCCAGAGCTGCAGGACTTCTGGGAGCCTGCGCACCTCTGGGACCCCAGGCGGGAGGTGGGGGTGCCAGCACCTCTGTTGCAGACACGCAGCCCTGACTGGCTGTCTGGGCAGCCCGGGGTTGGCGCGAAACGTGTCTGAGGCCTGGCTGCCCCTCTTGCCCCAGAGGAAGCAGTGCAGCCCAGTGGTAACAGCGTGGGGTTTGGTCAACGGCTGTCACACAGGCACCGAAGGCTGTGGCTCATACACTGTCATGTGTGCATGGGGTCTTTGTCGACCAGCTGGGGCCCTGTGCTCCGCAGCCTCCGGGGCACCTTTCCTATCGTGTCGGAATCCGTCGGCACGGCCCCTCTGGGAGTGGCACGGTGCACGTCCGTGCAGCCGAGCAGGTCAGCCCCGTCCCAGCCCTTATCGCTGTTGTCTGGCTTCCGCAACGCCTCTCTGTTGACTTCCTGTCCAGTCTGCCACTGGTGGTGGCTCCGGCGGCCCTCCTGGGGCCATGTCTCCCCTCCCCCCCTCCTCCGTGTCCCTTCTCCCCTCAGCCTGATGCCAGAGCGGTGGGCAAGAGCTCCAGCTGTGCGGGGGCCCCGGAGAGGGGTCCTGCCCTGAGGTGCACGGGCTCTGTGGTCTTGGGCAAACCACGTAACCTCTTTGGGGGCAACGACCTTAGTTGCAAAACGAGGATAAAATACCCATCAGATTGTAGATTTCTTCATCACCAGATGCTGAGCTTCAGGAGGCCAGAGGCCGCCCCTTATTCCCCTCTGTCCCTTGGGGTCTGGCACATACTTGGTCTCGGTGGACGCTTATTAAATATTCGCTTTGTCACTTTGACCAGAACCCTTCTGTAGCTTCTCCCGTGCTTCATTGGTTCGCCCAGGATCTCCCCAGCGTGGCCTGCCTTTCCTAGGTCTCGGCCTTTGCCTAGGTTCTCTCTTCTAGAATTCCCGTCTGCTCCATCTGCAGTGCTGGTCATTTTGGGGACTGCTCTGCTGCCACCCCAGAGCCTTTCCCTGCCCTTTCCCACAACTGGAAGCAGCCTCCTCCTTCCACACCCACTGCCCTGACACTTCTGCCTGATGGGGGGGGAGGGGTGTCTTTGTGTCCCTGTGGGCCTCTCTGTTGTTCTCTAAGCAGAGTTGGGGGGGGTATTGTCACTTTGCTGCACCCTCTTGGAGTTCCCAGGGCCTGTGTGGTGCCAGGTGCCGGGCAGACTCAGGACAGGAGGACACAGAGTGGACGGGAGGTTGGTGGTGGCCTCAGCCCTCTTTCCCACCTTCCCACCCCACGCAGCCCTCTCAGGCGCCCTTCTCAGAGGGCGGCAACCCTGGGCCGGAGGGTCGGGCTGCCACCTTCGTGGGCGCAGGCCCAGGCCAGGCCAGGACAGCCTAGCTGACTACTGCTGGTTCGGGGTCCACTGGAAAATCAGCCTTCGGGTCTGGTGGCGGAGTAAGCACATTGGAGACTCGTGTTTGGTGTCTGGGCTTCCCGGACTCTGTGTGGTTTACAAACGGGGTGGGGGGGGGGCACTTACGAGGCTTGACCCAGGCCCTGGTAGCCCATGGGAGGAGGCGGCCGCGCGGGAGAGCTCGGACTTCAGAGCCGAGGCCTGGGCCTGAGTTGCAGCTCCGCCCCTGCCTGGTGTGACTCTGGGCAGGCGATGTCGCCTCCCAACCCGTGTCCCGTCTGCAGAACAGGTGCGCTCCTGGAGCCCCGCTCAGGCTCCTGACGATCCCGGGACGGAAAGCAGCAGCCCCGGGGCGTCCTCCAGGACGAGCTGGAGACTGGCAGGGAGACAGGGCTGGAAATGGTGGCGCCCGTCAATATTACTAGTTTGCACCTGTTTTCTGGCAAAGAACCATTATTTCTTGGACGTCTTTGTTTTCTCTCACCTTCCATGACTCATGTAGCAGGTGGCTTTTTCTCTGGGACTGTTTTTTTCACAGAAACAAAACTTTTGCTTTTTTGTAATCATTTCACAGGAATTGTCACACTCAGCCAGTAAAGAACGGCATTGCCGTAAACCCTGGCTGCTCAGGTGCTCCCCCTCCCCCGACACACAGCTCCCCACCCATAGCCCTTTTACCTGCGGCCCCCCTCCCAACACCCGCACACACCCACTGCCCATGGACCCCATCATCCATGGACGCTACCTCCCCTGGACCCTTACCCACTGCCCCCCATTGCCTCCCAGCCCCACCGCCAACCTCGCAGCCCCACCGCCCCACCGGGCTGATAACCACCTTAAGCTGCCACACAGGTGAGGCAGAAAGCCCCTCCCCACACAGAAGTCCGAGCCTGGGCCTGGCCTGTGACTCAGATAACACCTCCAAACTGTTCACATCTCTACCCCCCACCCCAGATGCTCTGCCGGCCCCTACAGTACACAGGAAGGACCACTATGAGGTTACTAAGCCCGGCTGTAAGCCAGTAGCCAAGCAAAAATAGGTGGGTGCAGGACTTCTCAGAGTTTAGCGGGTTCACAGCCCTGGGGATGGTCAGAGAGGGGGACGAGACTTGGCCAGGGGACAGACACCTTCTTCCCCTGAAGAGCACCCGTGGGAACTACCATTACCAACAGGCTCAGCCCTCCCTGTCCCGATTGATCTCAGACCCTGGCTGTCACCTGGGAGCTAATTAGAACTGCAGCGTCTGAGGCCAGCCAGACCTGCTGAGTCCCGACCTGCATTTGAACAAGACCCTGGGGTGCCTCATTCACACGCTCCTCAACGCCTGGGCCACACCCTTGCAAGTCCCTGGGCCTCCACCTGGTGGCACGTTGGAATCACCCGTGAACTTCAGCAGCCCTGATGCCTGGGTTGCACGCCCAGATCCAGATTTAATTGGCCTGACGTTCGGCCTGGACGTGGAGAGTTTTAAAAGCTTCCCCAGCGACTTTGACGGCAGAGGGGTTTGGGAATCACTGCTCAGTCTCATCGCCGGCCCAATAAAGTGGCTGCAGGCCAGCTCACAGAAGGGCGAACGGTGGGTCAGGAGTGTCCACTCGGAAATGAGGCATTTAGGGCCTTGGAACTGCCCCAGAGAGGCACAGGGACAATAAGGCAACATCCCAGTGGCTGGGTGCAAAGCCTGACCCAGGACTTAGTTTCCTGACACCAATTCTCAGGCTCCTAGAGTCACTCCCTCCACACCATCCCCTTGAAAATCCTTCTTCATGGACCTGTGCCTGGCCCTGGTCCACAAACCGAAACCCTGATGGGTCTCGATCAGTTTACCTCCTTTGCTCTGACTTTGCTGGCTGCTGACTCAGGACGCTGTACGCTCGCTGGGAAACCAGTAAAGATGAATCCACCCAAGCTGGGAGTGTTAACACATTGTAACCATTGAGCTGCCTCCCATTCGGTGATGAACACCAGCTGGAAGGCAGCTCCATTTGGTGGAGAGCCAGGTACTCCAAACAGGCTGGGTCTGAGCCCCAGCCCCCCCCCGCTGTCAGCTGTGCAGCCGCCCACGGACCCGCAAGCTCTCTGGGCCTCACTCCCCTTGTCTGTAAACTGGGCACAACAGCACTCACCTGCTTCAGGTCGGTGTGCAGACTGAGATAAAGAAGGTGATGCGGCCCCAAGCAGGGCCTGGCACGGGTGGGCACTGGAGCAGAGCTGGAGCTGCTGGGGGTCTTTAGCATCATGAAGCCTGGACACAGGAGGTCCGGGCTCCTTAGCGGCCCCAGGCACCTCAGGCGCCTGCAGCAGGAGCACCTTGAACTTTCCCAGCTGGAGGCGGCCAGCGGGTACCCCTCTCCTCGGCCTGGCTGTGTCGTTCCGTGTGTGTGTGTGTGTTTGGCGACTGTGCAGAGACTGCCTGTCACTGTAGGGACTCCCTCGCCATCCTGGGCTGACCAAGCAGCACGCGTTGGCTGTGCTGGCCACAGCTGGTGGCACTTTCCCTCCGCGAGGAGTTGTTGCTGTCAGACAGAGCAGGTGTTACTGTCACAGCTATTTTGGTTTCATCCCTCCCTCTGGGAGCCCAGGATCAAAGGGAAACGTCAGCTCTGTCGCCTCATCACAGAGAGCAGAGAAACAGGCAGGGGCTGGGTTTGGACATTCTCAGCCGGGGCCCACGGAGACTGTCTAGTGCCTCACTTGCACCTTACAGATGGGAAACTGTGTCGCAGAGGGCCAAGGACTTCCCCAAGGCGGGTTGGGGCTGCTGGAACCTGCTTCCCCTGGCTCTTTCCCCTGCCCCTCACAACTGCTGCAGTCAGGAAGGCGTTGGGGGCAGGGCCCAGAATCCTCACCCCACAGACCCCTGGGCCCTGGTGACCGACTCGGCCTTTGAAGTGGACCTGGGGGTCTGCATCCTTAGCAGATTGTGACCAGAGTCCTGGAACCACTGTGGTGGATGCACCCCCGTGGCCCCAAAGCCGCAGGCCTGTGCTCTGGGCCTCTCCTCACCTGCATCAAAATTCACCACTCGGGAATCCAATCCCTGACAGATCTGCTTTCATTTAAAGCGTCACTTATCTGGCACACCCGACAACGGTGGGTCCCAGATGAAGGGGACCGAGGTGATGTCCTGTCACGGACAAGCACGTGCCCCCTGGACCCAGGCGGCCTGGGGTTGAATCTCGCACCCAGCACTTCTCATGGTGTGTACTCTGCGCGGCTCTTCACCTGTCGCGCCTTCCTTCCCACCTGGAGGATGGTTGTGGGGACGCCTCCCTCCCGAGGCGTTGTGAGGACTAGGTGAGTCAGTGTAAAAAAGTGCTCAGGTTAGCACACGGTGAGGACCGTGTAAACGTAATGGGTGTACTAATGCCCGTTTTACAGGCTAAGAAAGTTGTGCTGAGAGAGGATAAAAGACCTTCCCTGGGTCACTCAGCTACGAAGTAGCAGAGTTGGTTGGTATTTCTGCCCTTGACCCACAAAGTCCCTGCCTGAGTGACGGCAGCCTTCCCCCTCCTATGGCCCAGCTGGTGGATGACAGGGTGGCAGGAAAGACCGCCCGCCCCACCCCGCCCCTCTCGAACACACGCACGCCCACACTCTGGGGTTAGGACGCATTCCCAGTCCTGTCAGCCAGGGAGGCGGGCTCTGCAAACCGGGTGGCCACACAGTGTCACTGCAGCTCGGCTTCCATCCACCCCCGAGGTCCCTGATAGGAACAGAGGCTGCTGGGGATGTTACGATTCTCAGTCCATCTTAAAAGCCTGATTAAAAAAAAACACAACCTTTTTTTATTTCTTTATTTTCAGAGAGAGGGGGAGGGAGGAAGAAAGAGGAGGAGAGAAACATCAATGTGTAGTTGCTTCTCACGCTCCCCCTACTGGGGACCTGGCCTGCAACCTGGCATGTGCCCTGACTGGGAATTGAACTGGCGACCCTTTGGTCCGCAGGCTGGTACTCAATCCACTGAGCTACACCAGCCAGGGCAAAAGCCTGCTTTTTATTATGCCAAGCATTTTGGCCTAAGAGCAGCTTTTCAATCAGTGACTCTCCTGGTCCTGTGTCAACAAGGTCACCTCCTTGTCTGGGGAGGGACTTTAAGGCAGGTGTCCTCAAACCCTACCTCTGCCAGGAGTTTTCTAGAATTCAGAAAGCTGTTTCTTTGCAATCCTCCCCTCCCTCACCTCCCCCCACCCCGTCTTTCTCTCTCCCACTGAATTCTCTCTCAGACCAGTTCTGATGGAACTGGGAGACTTGGCCGAGCCTCTGGCTGATGCTCACCATCAGAATGGGCTCTGAGGCCTAAGGAACAGAGTGAGGCCACTGGCAGGCCCTGCACCCCCTCCTCGTGCCGCCCACCCCTCTCCTTCCTCTCCGCGGCCAGGGGAAAGGCAGCTCCATTACCACCACGCTTTTTCTCCTCTTTCATTCCCGCTGTGATAGAATCTGCCCTGAGTGGTCAGTGCCCGGCCAGCTCTCGGGGCCCATTCTAATGAAGGTAACTGAATGCCAGGGCAGCTGAAACTGACCCTTTGCAAAACAGCAAGGGAGGGCTGCCCTCGAGGGCAGAGTGTGCCAGCTCTTGTTTGCCCTGGGCTGGTATTAGAGACAGGCCGGGCCCCGTGGGGGGGCCCAGGAAGAAGAAGGGGACAGAGAGCAGGTTTATTTGGGGTGAGCTGGGCTGGCTCGCTGCAGCTTGTACTTGGTGCTTTCAGGAGTTGGAAAGGTAAACAGTAGATGTGGGTCACGGGGGGGTGGGGTGGGAGTGGGGAAGGAGATGTCAGATTAACCAGGATTCTGATGCCAGATAGCTGGGACTCAGGGCTCTGGGCTCTGGACTTGGGACCCTTCTTTTCAGAGCTTCTCTTTCCCTCCCTCCCTCCTTTCCTCAGCTCAAAACCTAGAACTGCAAAGCTGCCCTTGGGTAGACACATGTCACCACGGTCCAGGGCTCCTGTCCTTAGACTTGAGAGGCTGGTGTCAGAGTAGAAACGGCTTTGGCAGGTGACTGAAGCTCTTTGAGCCTCAGCTTTCTCATCTGTGAAATGGGAGAGTAGGCGCATACCCTGGGTGGGACCAGATGTTGCGGGACCCAAAGCTCTTATAATGTGCAGAGTTATATTTGGGGTAAAGGGCCTTTTGTAAAGTTTACAAAACTTGTGACCACGTGAGCACACTGGTGCCCATGAGGGTCCTAGAAGCCTCATTAGCTTTACAGAAAATCTGGACCTGGCAGGACTGGGGAGCATCCACCAAACCCGTATTTGCAGAGCTCCTAGAGCAGGGCCTGGCACGGAGTAGGCCCTCGAGTGGACTTCCCTCCTGGTCACCTCTCAGGACTGCCATGCGCACTGGATGCTGTGCAGGCAGCGCCTGCAGAGGCCGTGCCCTTGAGTCGTTCGTTCACTAGCTCGCCTGGTGGTTAGTGCTCCCATGGGCCAGGCGCTGTGCTGGGGTCGCGCAGTCCCCCCTAGGGCTCTCCGTCTGGGATGGGTCACCAGCCCACCAGCCCGTCGCACAAATAGGCAATTCCAGATGCATTGGCGATGGCGTGAGAAAGCCAGGTGACGCCCTGGGGGAAATCATTTTGACTTGGGATATAAAGAAAGGCCTCTACTGAGACATTATTAAAAAAGGGAAGTATTTTTATTATTCTAATTTCTGCTTCCCTTACACTGTCTCCACGGCCATCGGTAGGCAGTCTGGCGTAAGGACACGCACAGCGATTACCAGGCCTACTAAAAGCTCAGCAAACATCGTCTCCTTTGGCCGTCTCAGCGACTCTAGGTGAGGAACATGGAGACTCAGGCGCGGAAGTGGTTGCGCTGAGCTGACTTGCATGCTGAATGGCAGAGTTGGGGATAAACCTCCACCAACCGTCAATCCCACCAAGCCCTTTCAACCCCGCCAGGTGCCGACACACAGGCAGGGAAGCCTTTGCAGGCTCCCGTGACTTCATAACCTGCTCAGAGGTCACACTGGCTACCACTAAAATGGTTGTGACCCCACTGGGGCATCAGGGCCCAGGAGCAGCCCCCCAGGTGTGGACAGCCCTCCTCATCCTCAGGCACCTGCACTGTGAGTGCAGAAGCACGGACCCAGTGCCCAGGCCACAGCCAACGGGCTCATGCTGCTCCACTGCCAGGCCTGGCAGGAGGGGGAGTGGGTGATGCAGAGCTTTCGTGCTCCAGCGGAGGGAAGCAGGCACACAGTGGAGGGCTGGGGGGGGCGTCGGGTAGAGGCTAACACTTCTTCAGCTCTTGCTGTGTACCACCCACTCTGCTGGATGCTTGAAACCTGTTTTGGGTGGTCCTTATAACAGTCTTGTGTGGTAGGTACTTCTATCCCCATTTCACAGATGTGAACACTGAGGCTCAGGAAGGTCAATGAACTTACTAGGATACTTATCCCTGAACCTGACAAGAGTTCACGGGGAGGGTCATTGTAGACGAGAGAGTTGGCCACATGGTAGATGAGTTTTCTATAGAAGTTTTATTATTATTTTTTAAATTTTTATTTATTTATTTATTTCAGAGAGAGGGGAAGGGAGGGAGACAGAGAGGGAGAGAAACAGCAATGTATGGTTGCCTCTCACATGGCCCTCACTGGGGACCCGGCCTGCAACCCAGGCATGTGCCCTGACTGGGAATCAAACCGGAACCCTCTGGTTCCCAGCCCGCGCTCAATCCACTGAACTACACCAGCCAGGGCAGCAGTTTTATTTTTTAAGTCAGCTTTACTGTGTTTGAATACAGACACTTTCCCCATTTCTTTTAGCCCTTGTTAAAAGCTGAAGCAGAGGTTTCAAAATCATGTGTGAAGAAAGTACGTTTTTGGGAGATGGGAGTTTTTAGAAAGCGCCCGGGGTGGTGATGTTCACGCACATGACACACTGCCAGAGCAGTGGTGACAGCGCGCTGCTGAGGTCGCGAGAGCCATCCCCTGCAGCGTCCTTCCTCCGGTCAGCCCTCCCTGGCGGGGACACTCGCAGGAGATGCTGTTATTATCCCCGTTCTGCAGTTAGTAGAACTGAGGCTCGGCTGTTCAGCAGGTTGCCCAAGATCGCCCAACGAAGTGGTGGAGCCAGACTCAGAGTCAGGCCTTTCAGAGAGGAGACAGGTCGCGCGTCCCCAGGACTGCCCTGGACAGGAATCGACAGGAGCCTGCGGGCCGAAGAGCCGGGCTGGAGGAGCCGGGTGACAGTCTGGTATTGACAGAGGCAGTTACCCAGGTGCTCAGCGACAGGTGTGATGGCGAAAGTCACCACTCTGTGACTGTCCAGCTGGCAAGCCCCTGGCCTGGGGCTAAGCTGGCTGCGAGGCCTGCAGGCTGGGCCTGAACTTGTATCCAGAGGCAGGCAGCCCGGCCTGGTACTGAGGGGCTTTGGCTCCAGCTCTTGGATGCTGAGTCCCCGAAGCAGGAAGCAGTGTCCACCTGAGGTCAGTGCCCCAGGCCTTGGCTGAGCACGCCACCCTGGGGCCAGGACAGGGCAGGTGGAGATATGTCCGCGTGCACCTGGAGGAGCTCAGGCCATAGGGGAGACAGACGCATGAAGGAACGCTGCGCAGTGCTGGCATGGAATGTTCCAGCTGTCCCTGGCTTCCCGGAACCTGGTGAGGGAGAGCTGACTGCCCTGGGGGGCGGGGCCAGCACCCAGAGCTGGTCCCTGAAAGCTGAGTCATGGTGATCACTATGAAAGTGCCCACTGCTCTTCACCCCTAGTCCTCACACTGCCCAGGACCAATCCCAGGTCACGGAGGAGGCTTTGCCAGGCACTTGGTCAGCAATTAAGTGTGGAGCCCCACGGGTCCCACTGCCCACTGCCCACGAGGTCCTTTCCCTCAGGGAACGGTTCTGAGGGGAGAAGACAGCCCATAGACAGGAAGATGAGTCAGCAACATACACACACGGACAGAGGGAAGAGCTCAGAAGGAAATAAAGTAGGGTGAACCTGAGAGATTGCTGGTGGGGGCTGGGGGCATGTGGGGGGTGGTGCAAAAAAGCAGGAAAGTGTGAAGGCTCTGAGGTGGGAAGGTGTGTGGTTTGAGGGTGGCAAGCAGGCCATGTGGCCGGGGAGGGATGGAGCGTGGGGACAGAAGGGAGTCTGGGCGCAGGTGTCTGGGAGCATGGGGTGGAGTTCCAGGCTGTTCCTGGGGCCCGTGAGGCCAGGGGAAGGTTTTCAGCTGGGACGTGACAAGGCCTGCTGGGGTTTTGGAGAAAGCCCTAGAGTGCGTGGCTGTGTGAATCAGGGGACCAGTTAGGTGGTGGTGCATGCACTCACCTGGGGCAGAGATGGTGGCCACTGGGTCAAGGAGGTGACAGGCAGGTGGGAGTGGGAGGGGGCTCTGCAGAGGGGACAGCACTAGCCCTCGTGGGGTGGAGGAAAGAGACTGATCGAGGACAGTCCAGGTTCTCCCCTGAGCACCTGGGGGAACGTCGGTGCCATTGGCTGAGCTGGGGGGCGGGGACCGAGGGAGGTAGCAGGTTTGGAGGGAAATTTGGCCACTGACCCTCCCCAGGGGACAGGGATCTGCCTGGCCTGAGACTGCAGACCCTTCCTGGGTGCAGCCTTGTCCCATGACTTGTCCATGTGGGGACACAGGATTTTGCCTCCTTGTCTCTTTTTGGGACAACTCTGAGGGGCCACCCTGGCTCCAGAGCGCCTGTGGGAGGCCTAGTGACCCTGCACCACAGTTCACCTCTCTCTACGCCCCTCCTGCCTTCCTTGTGCCCCGGGGTCCCTAAGCCACTCCTTCATAATCTTCCTCCGGGGCGGCCAGGTACCTCATCTGGAGATCAAGGGAGAAGTCCACCTGGGAGCATGGGCGTTTGCAGGACTGAAGCGCACAGCGTGGCGACATTCAGGTCTGAGGAAGGGCACAGGAGCCAGCACTGGCGACCAAGAAGTCCCTCTTGGGGAGGTGGAAGGAAAGCCGGAGGGTGGCGTCCTAGAAGCCAAGCTAAGCAAGTGTCTCCAGGAGAGACTCACTGGCTCAAGTGCCACAATAGGATGGGGACTGTGACTCTGTAGTTTTCTCATTCCCACTCTGTGGGATTTCGGGAGAGATATTTCAGTCAGGACATAATCTGGTAAGGAGATGAACTAATGGAGAAGGAGAAATTGAGGATGCCAGAAGTGGCCTGGTGGGGTGGGCGGGGTGGGCAGGTGCAGGAACAAAGAACCCGAGCGGTGGGGGGTTCGCTCACCCAGGTAGGAGAGTCCCTCTGGGAATCAGGCCCTGTGGCAGAGGCAAGGCAGGTAAGGCTCCTGCACAGTGGGGTGTGCAGACCTGATGGAGGGCGCAGGAGGCAGGTGTCTTCCGGTCACTTCGATGACACAGTCCAGCTGCTGGTGAGCAGTAGGAAGGCAGAGCTGGAGAGAGGAGGAGAGAGGACCAGCTCAGCCTGAGGGCTCCCAGCTGGGACCGGGGAGAGGTGTGATTCAAACCCAGCCCCAGGCAAACTCGAAGCCCTGGGCTCTGGGCTTCACGTGGTGGAAAAAGCACAAGGAAAGACATTTCAACAGAGGGAATGTACAGGTGTCAAGACCGCCACCTGCAGCTGGTGACAGAAGCAGAAACAGTGAAAATCTGTATTGAGCTCTTGCTGTGCTATGTACTTTTCTCGCGTTATTTCATTGAACACGCTCCTCCCCACGAACACCCTGTACACAGACATAATCGGTCCTCATTTTTGGCCAATTCTGTATTCGCCGATTAGCCTACTGGCTAAAATCTGCCCTCACTCCCGCGCGCCAGGCCCCCCGATCAACACAGGCAGCGTTTGCACGACCCTCTGCGGACGGATGTGCTCAGGGCGGGGACAGTTGGGGTCAGTCTGCAGAGGCTGAACAGGACGTTACTCCATCTCGTTTCTGCTTTTTGGATTTATGGGCTTTTTGTTGGTGATTTTGCTGTTTTCAGTGACCCCAAGTGTGGCACCGAAGTGCTGCCTCGTGTTGCTAAGTGATGTGCCCTGTGGAGAAAATGTGTGAGAGGAATCTTGCGCGAGCCTCAGAGGCCCGGCTGTTGGCTGAGTTCGATGTGAACGAGTCAACAAGGTATATTAAGTAAGGTATCTTTAAACCAACATACACAAAGCAAGGTTACATATTGATTGATTGATGAAATGGTGTGATCAGAGGCTTGCAGGACCCTGACCCCTAGGAGCAGCCGTTCAGTGTTGACGGATTCAGCGTTCACATAGACGAGAACGGACTACGTGCAAGCTGCGGGTGGCGAGAGGCAGAGCTGGGCACGACCCTGGGCTGGCCGGGCACGGGGGCACTTCAATCCCGTGAACGTGGCCTTGTGGTCCAGTGGGACGGCTGGGGGCCTGGCCTGGAAGAAAGGTTTCTTTTTCAGGGCTCCCTGAGAGCAGCCCTGCCCCCCCCCCCCATACTGGCCCCCTCCGGGCATGGGGCCTCTCCAGGGCCTACCTGAACACAGCAGCCCCTTCAGTCCGCCCAGGCTGCCGCCGCACAGCCTCGCCGGTTTGTGGTTTTCCCGAAGTGGGAGGAACACAGGCTCAGTGTTCTGGGGCCAGGCGCCTTCGGTTTCCCGTCGCCGAGCCCTGCCCTGGAAGGGGAGCCACAAAGGAGGTGTGTGTGAGCTGAGACGGAGGCCGGCTGCAGGCTCCAGATGAGCCCTTCCCGTCTGCTGCCACGGCTGCCTGTTTATGCCTGGGCAGCCTGGCCCGCTCTGGGTGGGGCCGGGTGAGCCGAAGGCCCGGGGTCCTCCGGGGCCAACCGCTGTCTCCCGGGCCCTGCTCACTGCCTTCCCGCAGGGCAGAGCCCGCAGACCTACTGCTGTCCTGTATGGGGTGGCCTGTGGCCTATTTGCAATCAGTTTTAGGTGTTTTTAAATTCCAGTGTCACTAAGATAATTTAGGAAGGACACAATTGTAGGGGGACTGTGTTTCCTTTCAGAGTGGAATTACAAGCCCTTTACTATATGTCCTTTTGGTCTGAAATAAGATGTAAAGTTGTCTTCATTCACTACCTTCCTTGTCAAAAATTATGCTCCTTTCAGGAAGGGGGTAAATTCCTGAGATTAATGACCACCGCCCTGGAGTGAGCCTATCGTAGGTCCGATTTATAGGCTGAGAGCAGGATACAGTGAGACCTCACAGGACTAGAGGAGGGGGCACTGACTATGCTGGGGGAGGGCTCAGAGGGCCTCATGGGCCTCACCTTCGTGGAGAGCCCCTGAGGGCAGGTGGTGGGCAGGATACCTTCCAGAGCAGCTCTGGGGAAGGCAGGGGTTGACCCAACACAGCCCGACCACCAGGCTGTGGGGTTGGAGAAGGGTCCTGGGCTTGGAGGTAGAAGAGGTGGGTGTGGGCCCCCGCCACCCTCCCTGACCCAATACGGATAGAAACCACAGCTCGAGGATGCAGCTGGTAGGGCCATGGAGGCAGCATTTGGACCCCAGCATCTCAAGAGCAGGGTCTCACTGGGAAGTTTGCACACCCAGCACACACGTGTGTGTACCTGCTGACTACACAGCCCTAGGAGTCCAGGGGTACTGTAGGGGAAGGCTTTACCTGGTAGGTCACATCTGAGTGGGGTTTTGAAGGATG
Source organism: Micronycteris hirsuta (assembly GCA_004026765.1). Lineage (NCBI taxonomy): Eukaryota > Metazoa > Chordata > Mammalia > Chiroptera > Phyllostomidae > Micronycteris > Micronycteris hirsuta. The sequence continues at coordinate 20,202 of PVJI01010841.1, read as the reverse complement.
AATAGGAGTTTGTTTAGTGGGCAGAGGTGATAAAATGTTTGATAGTGGCTCTGGCCATGCAGCTCAGTTGGTTAGAGGTTGTTCCAATACACCAGGGTTGCGGGTTCGATCCCCGGTCAGGGCATGTGCAAGAAGCAATCAGTAAATGCGTGAATAAGTGGAACAACAAATTGATGTTTCTCTCTCTAGCTGAACTCAATTTTTCAAAATTTAAAAAATATGTGATACTAAAATAGCATCCCCAGTCTACTCCCAACCACTCCCCCTCTTTGGGGTCGGGTGGCCATTAACCAGCTTTGTCACTGCGGGCAAGTCATGTCTTCTCTCCAGGCCTCGGTTTCTCGGTTGTAAAATGGGATCTTTCCCAGCATTAATGCACTGTGATTTCATGTCTATATAGGCCTAGATGATAGTAAGGTCTAAAAAGTTCTCACATTTGCAAGACACTTTCCAAAAGTCCTTGGCTTTTTCTTGTTTAATGCTGATCCCTGTCTCACAGAGTCTGTCAGACTCTTTCCATTTGACTGAAGAGGAGACCAAGGCTTGTCGAGGTGAAGTGACTGGCCCTGTGCCAGTAAGTGGCAGAGTCAGACCTCAAGTTCAGGTCTTTTGACCCTGAGTTTGGGGTTCTCTCCACTGTTCCACATGACCTCTCACGCACCCCACAAGCCTAAAATCCCTCTGTGGGTTATACATAAATGATCCTTGATGAGTCGTGGACCTTGCCCAGGTCCTGGGTCAGACGTATTGCTGACAGAGGGGAGAAAGAGGAGTCGAGAGCAACGAGTGCCTAGCGTGCCAGACCCCTGCCCTGAAGAAATCTGAGGAGGGCCAGTGATGGGCAGGAGGCGGGACCTCGAGGATCGTCAGATTTAGCTGGAAAAGCGGGATAAAGTCCGACGCAGCAAGGAGGGGCACAATCACCCTTTCCTGGGGCAAAAATCAGCGTCTAAATCCGGGGTGAGGCCCTGGCTGGTGTGGCTCAGTGGATTGAGCACTGGCCTGCGAACCAAAGGATTGCAGGTTCGATTTCCAGTCCGGGCACATGCCTGGGTTGTGGGCCAGGTCCTCAGCAGGTGACACGTGAGAGGCAACCACACACTGATGTTTCTTTCCTTCTCCCTCCCCTCCCCTCTGTCTAAAAATAAAAAATAAAATCTTAAAGAAAAAAAATTCTGGGTAAAAGTAACCCTCTGGCCCCAAAGTTTCTCTGTTGCCTGCGCTGGTTTGGTGTTCTTCAGAGCAGGTGTCATGCATATCATTTATTCATTTATTTGTTTGTTGTCCAATTTCCCCACCAGAAAGTAAGCTCCGCGAGAACCGAGACTGATCATTGCAGCCGTATCTCCGGCACCTTGAACAGGGTCTAGCCCATAAACGATCTTCATGAAATGTCCATGAAATGATCTTCGTGAATGAATGAATGAACAAACAAACAAACGATGCCTTCACCTGTGCTTGTTCCACCTCCCACTGTAGGCAGCAGGCCTTTAGCAAAGCAGTTCCCACACTTGGTTGCTTGGGAACCACCTGCAGGTTTTAAACACAGCTAACACGTGGCTCCCGCCCTAGCTGTTTGGATTCAGTGGCTACGGGGTTCGACCAGGGCACTGACTTTTTTTAGTTCCCCGGGCGAGTCAGTCGTGCAGTGCAGTTTGGGAACCACTGCTTCCCCTTCCACTCCTGAAAGTCAGAGACGCGGGCTGCCTGGTCTGGGGGGAGGCGGGGCGGGTGGAGAGGAGGGCAGTGTGTGCTCCCCTGGTTTTGCAGTTGCCTGACTTTATGGAGAGTAGAGGAAAGAGGAGTTTTTCCTCCTTGCCTTTACCAGTTCAAGTCAAAAGAGCCGTCTGACTCCCTCCTTGCCTGCCAACCCCTCCTCATAGATGGTTGAATGAGTCAGAGGAAACATACATTTTCTCACCATTTTCCCTCTTGTTGGGTGTACATGAGTAAGAAAGTCCATTGTGTGCGCAGGTTGACAAAAATAGAGCTTGGCCTCTCCAAACACTCGTTTGGGGCCAGAGTCAGTGAGACCTGGCCCCACCCGTCTGCACAGCGTCCAGCCAGACGCTACAAGAGAGTCCAGCCCCAGGGGAGACAGCTGATGGCACCCCGGCCAAAGGACACTCGGCAACACCGAGGCGTTTGCCAATGGAAAGGGGTTTCCTTTTTCAGGTTGCGTACGCCGGTCCAAGCTCTGTTCCCGGGCTAGCCCAGGGTTGTAGAACGGGAAGGGATCTTAGCAACATGCCATCCAGCTCACGGCTTCCAGAGGAAGGAGTGGTCCCAGATGCCCTCCTCTTCCCCGCCCAGCGCAGGCCCCTTGGACAAACCCCCGCTGGAGTGGAAGGGCTCTGGGATTCAGGCACCTCGCCCCCCTTTTTTTTGTCGGAGACTGGGAGCTACTTCCCCTCAGGGTCAAGAGGCCTCTGCAGTCCCTGGGTCCTGCCTGTTTCATTAGTGCCTGTTACCCTTTCCGAAGCCACTGTGTACATCGTCAGAGGTTGAAGTCATCCTCTGGGGTGGAAAGCTGAGACAACGGACAGGGCTGATGCTTCCCGACTGTGGATTCCAGGGCCCTCGGCAAGGGAGGTGGGAAGACAGTGTTTGCAGCAAAGCTGAGCCAGCTGCATGGAGGGCTTTCCCCGCAAAGAGCAGTCATGGATGTCACCGTGGCTGGACAGAAATGATGTCCAGTGTGACAGGGTTTGACTGGCGTTGGCAATCCTGGTTGAGGACTGAGGTTCGTCTTGGCCAGCACCTGACGGAGTCCTGAGGCTCGGCCCTAGCCCTGGCTCTGCCACTAACTGACTCTGCGCCTGTGGGGAGAGAAGGCCTTTTCCCACCGCCGAGGCTCATTGCCCTGTTTGGGAAGGGAGGGTCATACCAGACCAATGATCTGAAACACCTTGAGAGCCACAGAACCCTTTGTTCACCTGAAATCATATGTAAATACTTTGTTCACCTGAAGTCTATGTGTCAAGAGGACAGAAGTGGCGCTATTGCTCACCTGGAGCACCTCCTTTCTTTTGCAGGGTTCCCACAGAACCCTGAGGAACACCGTTTGAGAACCACTGGACCTAATACTTCCCACTCCCCTCAAGTCCTGTTATTATTTGTGCGGCTGTTTTCTGTTTGTTCAGTAGGCTAATTAATCTTGGTTGGCCTCAGTCGCTTGGCTAATGTTAATACTTTAGTCATGATCAGAGAGCTCTTCTGTTCTAATGGTGCCATGTATGCTTAGCCCACCTTTCCGTGTGGCCCCAACCAGCTGATGCTGAGCTTACTCCTGCAATGGTAACAACAGAAGGAAAATAGACATAGGTAGGTAGCTTTGGCACAGAGAGAACTTTCTGTTCTTTTCCCTCACCTGGATCTCCCAAATGACCATGTGTCTTCCGCCCCCATCAGTTTCTAGACAATAGTAACTCCTGCTTGTCAACATTCTATCTGCTTCTCTCTGGCTTTGGCATTTCAACATCATGGGAGTATTCTCATATCGACAATGGCAGAGTCAGTTTCGTGACATTAAAAAAATTGATCAGCATGACTTGCCCTCTGAAAATTATTCTTGGATCCTTCCCTGGGAGAGAGTTTCTGGTTTTAATGAGATGGTTCTTTCTCCTGAAAAGGCAAGGCAGACCTCATGGGGGACTCACAGCGCTGGGCAAGCACTGTGAAGGAGTCCACGCCCGACACTCCCCAAGCCCCGCCTGTCTTACCCCATCAGTGAAGCATCCCAGTCAGAGTGGAAAGGGGCGGGGCCTGCACTGTAGTCAGGAGCCCGAGTTTCAGTCCCTGCCTGTCTGATACATCTCATTGTGTGGCTTTGGACAAATTCCTAGCCGTCTCTGATCCTCTATCTTTCCACCCATAACATGGGGAGAATTCATTAGATATTTATCCAGAGACGACTCTTAGGTTAAATGGTTTGATTCTATGACCTCTAAAACACACCCATGTTAAGGGATCAGGGTAGTTAACTCAGGCGTCCATTTGCCCCAGGCTCACGGGGCTGAGCTCAGGAGGCAGGGCTGCCGTTCTTTCTTTGAGTTCACATTTGAATAGAGGACATTGAGTCCTTTGGGAGCAGTCAGTTCCCACATTCCTTTTCAGACACAGCCCCCCCACACACACACAAAAGAAATGATCACTGCTTCCCTGAATCCTGTGAAAGATTTCAGGGCTCCTCCCAAAAGCCAGAGCCCTAAATTCTCCCAAAAGCTGCTTCAGGGGCTGATCCTCACCTCAGCTCTTCCCAGGCTCTTGCCATGTGGTAATTGATAATGGCTACTGTTTATTGAGCACCTGTTATGTGCTAGGTCCTGTTTTATTATGAGTCCTGATCACTTCTATCCTCGCAATAACCCTTAAATATGTACTACTATTATCTCCAGTTTACAGATGAGAAAATGGAGACACTGGGAATTAAACTTGCCTGGGGTCATCCAGCTACAGGGGTTGAAGCCAAGATAGGGCCCTTGGGTCTGGCTCCGGAACTCTTGCACCTAATCACTGAGCCAGACTAGGGCTCATTCACACTGCTGATAACAGCTGGGGGCTGCTAGTGACTGAGGGCTTGTTTTATCACTTCGTTTAAACCTCACAACTGGAAGAGGAAAGGTCTTGTTTCTATTTTGTGGAGGTGGAGACCGAGGCCCTGAAGCATGAAATGACTTCCCCACCATAAGCTGTAGAACTGGGCAGGCTTTGGACTCAGAAGTGCTTGTGCCGGTGTCTTGTGACCTTCCTCTCTGTCATGCTGCTTTTCACACAAACACCTGCAGACGCTGCCCACCCCACTACTTCTGAGAAAAATAGCGAGGGACCACTAGTACCCCCGCTGGGTAGAGCTCTTAAAGTGTCAGTCAGGCTATCCCTGGTGGCAGCGGGGAGGGGACCTGATGTGGCTGACTGTCTCCCTTGCCTTTTGCTGGAACAATACCAGGGGAAGCAATTATCACCTTGGGTTTCTGCCACTCTTCTCCAGTTCTGGGTGGTTCTGTCATGTGACCTGCCTTCTGGAGCCCTGCAAGTCCTTAGGGGCAACATGAGACTCAAAAGGGAAGCGGGGAAACCCAGATAGAACCCCTGGACTCAGACACACCCCTGAACTTCACAGAGGAGGCTGAGCTAAGGTCTCGGGTGGAGCTGGGAAGGCATGTAGAGCAGGCCCAGGGTGCAAGGGCCCATTCCTGCACCATACCTTTAAGGAGTGCCTAAGATGAAGTGCGCTCACTGTGCCAGGGTGCACGACCAACGTGGCAGACGCTGCCATTCCCATTTTGCAGATGAAGACACTGAGTCTCAGAGAGGTTACATAACTTGTCCCAGGACACACGGATGGCAAATAGAATTCAAATTCAGGTCTGTCTGAGTCCAAAGCCAGTGCTCTTTATGATGCACCACGGCACTCCTGCGGGTCAGGGACTGTGTGGGTAGACACTAAGAGTCTGTGGCCTCCTTACACAGATCTCTGAACTGCAAGGCACAAGCAATGGCGGTGGAATTTCCACCTCGGCCCTGCCCACTCCAGCCTCCCCTCCCGTGGAGCCCTCTGGCTAACGCTGTTCTTTTTGGAGAGCCCCAGTGGGATGCTTTGCCTCAGAGGCAGGCCCTGGTCAACAAAGGGGCAACTGGGAATTTATTTGCAGAGAGATATTGGGGAGAAGAAATGTGAGAGCAAAGAGCCAGAGAGAAGGGGCCAGAAAAGTTGAAAAGCTGTGTGTGTTGGTGCTGCTGACAGCATCCAGCTGGCGACAGGCCTTGACCGTACCAAAGCGCTACCTGGTCGGTCAGTGAGAACCCAGCAAAGGGAATGGTGGCTTCATGGCGGCCTGGGCCAGGAAATCAGGAAGGTAAATCTGCTCCTCCCCCAGTTACACAATGCAACAAGTCAAAGGGAAACCACATTCGCAATACTTGCTGCTCTCATCTTTGCCTTCTTTTAATCCAGAGCATAGTGAAGTCTCGAGGGGAGGCACTTTTTCAACATAAAGTAATGTATTCACTAGGATTCAACAGAAGGGGCCCTTCCCTTTTTGTTGTAGTTCTTGTCGCCTCTTGGTTCTTTGTATTACTGGGCTGATTATAAAGACAGCTTTGACTCTATCCAGGGGTGTCTGACCTTTTGGCATCTCTGGGTCACACTGGAAGAAGAATCGTCTTGGGCCACACATTAAATACACAAACACTAATGAAAACTGATGAGCAAAAGAAAGGTTTTAAGTAAATTTATGATTTTGTGTTCGGCCGCATTCTTAGCCATCCTGGGCCACAGGTTGCACACCCCTGCTAAGAAAACAACTGGGAAGGTTGTGGGTGGGATTCAGGATAAAAATCAATTTAGGAGCCACCCGACTCAGGCTGCTGGTGGTAGAGGTGGTAGAAGTTGGGGGTAGAGGTTGGTAGGTCTTCCTTCGGGTTCGCAAACGTGAGCCTGGAAATTTTGGCCAGACTCTCGCAGTGCGGTGACCACAAACAGTGAGAGTAAGCTAGAATGGACAGAGGCGGCTACAGAGCCCGCCAGGCAGGCGCGTGTTTACAAATGCCTTCTTCCTCAAATCGAAGGCCGGGGCAGCCCAAACCCGGGCGGCCCTAACCGCACACCGCCGGTTCCCGAGGGCCCGGGCGAGCTCCACCTGCCCAAGAGCCGCCTGGGAGGGATGGCCCTTGAGGCCGCCTGGCTGCCGCGAGGCCATTGGTCAGCGCCGCCCCAGCCACCTGCCTCTACCTTAGGGGGCGGGGCTACCTGGGCCCGCCCCCGTGGCTCGGGTTCCCGGGCTGTGTTTCCTCCTCTTTAGACCCCGCCCTCGGCTTCAAGCCCCGCCCCCTCGATTGCCGCTCCGGGGCGCCTTGTGATGTCGCGGCGGCTTTGATACAAAGAACCCTTCGGCCCACGCGGGTCTCCCGGCAACCGGCGCGGGTGGGGGCGGGGCCGGCGCCTTCCACTGGGGCCGAACCGACCGAACTGCCGCGGCGCGGTGCGGACCGTTTCTGCTCTCTCCGCGCTGCCCGCCACGTCCCTTCCCACTCCGCTGACCCGCGTCTGCCCGCTTCTCGCCCCTCTGCAGCGCACCGGCCCGCGGCCAGACCGGGGATGCGCACCCCGCCGGCCCCCGGGAGCCAGGTAAGCGGCGGCCGGAGGGCTCGGGCTCGCGGGGCTCCGGCGACGCGCACCTGGCTCGGCCCGCAGCCCCCGGGCCAGGGAAGTTCCCGGAGCGCGGGCTCCAGTTCCTGTCCCGGGAGTGTCCGCCCTCTCGGCCTTGGCCGGGGAGGTCGGGTTACCTGCTCCCCGGCTCGCTAGGCCACGGCGGAGAAACCGCTGCCCACTGTGGGCCCTCCGCCTGCATCCAGGTTCGAGGGTGGGCAGGACTAGCTCCGGGGCGCGGAAAGAGGTGACCGCTTCCCTTTTACGCGCAGTTTCAAAAAGTTGTTTTAGGGGGGTGTAGTTGCCTGCGAAAGGGCCTCGTTTGTCCGGACACCTCCTTTGGGACCCCGTCGTCTCCCCTCCGCTCCGAGCGCGCGTGCTCCTCCGAGCCGGGTGTTGCCGCAGCTCTGCGCTCGCCCCCGCCGAGTCCCGGAGCGGGCTCTGCGCGAGCGAAGTTTTTCCGCAGTTCTTGGCGGCTGCACCCAGCCTGTTACCCGGCTCCCCTCCGCTCTCCGAGTGGCTTCTGCCGGGCAAGAGGGAGGGCCAGCCTAGTTAGGGGTTTGGGGGGTCAGGGCCCTGCCCCTTCCCAGCCGAGATGCTGCTGAGACCCGAGGTGTGCGCGACTCCTACCCCTTCGCTCCCCAAGAGATAGCGGGTCCGTCCCGGCAGTAGTTGTCACAGCGGCTTTGCGGGCGACAAGGGTCTTGGCAGAGCAGCCTCTGGAGAACCGTGTCTGTGCTGTGGGAACCTGGTCCCTATTCAGCCCAGGACTTTTTTCCTTTTCCTCCCTGAGCACCCACCAGTGTACCTCCTTCCCCATCTCCCCTTTTCCCGAGCCCTGTTGTTCCACAGATGGCTAGACGTGTGACACATTACTAGGCCCTGAGGGACATGTCAGTGTTCCTTAACTGACTTATTTCTAGGTCACCTTCCTTCACTCAGCCTACGTCCTGGTGTAGCAAACCAGTGGGCTGGTTTCTGGTTTCTGGTGATCCACCACATCTCTGTCCACCCTTCCTGGAGGCAGCTGCTAATCGCTTGGCCTCCTGGGAAGGGGGTGGGGCTGGCACATCCTCTGGGGCATCCCCAGGTCCTTCCCCTGGTGAAATGTGGTTATAGTGATGCCAGGTTATGGAAAAAGGAATCTCAAAGGGGGGAGGGTTACCAGTTGTGTGCCTCTGAGACCTCTGCAGCAGGCATCTCTGTCTCCCCTCCTCCCTGTAACCATCTAACTCAGCCTTGAAGGACAGAGCCCTGTGAATCACTACCATTGACTGGGGTCTTGCCACCTGCCCAGCACCAGCTTACCCAGACTGGGCCCAAACCTTAAACTGTTAAGCTGGCACTCATGAAATACTAATTATGTGTCCAGGGGCTACTACACACAGCTGTTTCTCTGCCCTTGAGATGTTCGTAGGCAGTTGGGAGACTGAAAACTTGGGTCGAATTGCTCCCTGCCTAACTCCTCTGAGCTGTCAGGTAGGTTACTTTGGGTTGCCTCCTGAGGTCCCCATGAGGCCCCCTGAGTATGGCCTGGGGGAAGCCAGTGAAGAACCTGAGAGTTGAGTAGTAGGTAGCATAGCTTGGGCAAGTGCCTACTGGGGGACAGCTTTGTAATTTGGGGGACCCTGGGCTTTGGTGGAGGGGGTAGGGTGGATGACTAAGGCCAACGTGAGAGATAAGTGTGCGTCTAGGGGAGGGACTAAGCTAGCCAGGCCAGGTGAGCAGGCTGGCAGGTATGACCTTTGTCCCAAGGAAGAGCAGTAGGAGAGACTACCTGGAGTCTATTTATGGAAATGACTTTCAGTTGATTGAAGAAAGAAAAGGGAGAAGAAATTAGGGAACCTGGAGCAGCTTGCCCTGCGGAGGCCATGGGCTGCAGCTCGAGAACTTGCTAGTGGGTCTTCCACTGCCCCCTCCCCAACTCTCTTTCCCACTTGCCCTCTCTTCAGAGCATTTGTGCCCTTCGCTAAAGCACACTGCTCGCCCCAACCAAAGTGGCTGGAAACTTCCTTTCCAAGGGCTGAAGTGCCTTCTCCGATGGGGACTGTTGTGCCAGGGGATACTGCACAATTGATCCTGCTTTGAGGGGCTTTTCGCAATTTCACTTCATTTTATATTGTGTCGGCCAAAAAATCATTTAGTTTTTTCCGTAAACTAAAGGACATGTTTTTCATTTTTATCAATAACTTTATTGCTTTGGATATTTTGAGTAGGTTGGCTCTCTCCTGCATGGTATAACACTGATCGTTCTCAGTTAATGTCTCGATTTGATTGCTATCGACTTCAGCTGGTCTGCCCGACTGTGGCGCATCGTCCAGCAAGGAATATCCAGCACGGAACTTTGCAAACCACTTTTGACACGTTTGATCAGTCACAGCACCTTCTCCATACGCTGCACAAATCTTTTCTTGCGTTTCAGTTGTGTTTTTACCTTTCTTGAAATAATAATGCATACTGTGCCGAATACATTGTATATTGCCTTCCATCTTCAATATTAAAATGGCTACACAAAAATTCAGCAATTTTGATTAAGTTGTTTTTAAACACACGCTGATTTGACAGCTGTCACAATACAGTCTAACAAAATTCTTTCCAATGATGTTGCAGACAACCTAATGCTACTAGAGCCGTCATACAGAAAACATGTAACAGACTTCTTGGCCAGCCCAGTGGAAGGGGAGGTTTGTGGTCAGCTTAAACTGTTAAAAGGCTGAGAATCAATACCAACGTAGGATATGGGCGTCTCAGGCTCTTTCTTTGCAGAGGATTGACTTGTATTTATAAAAGCATTGGCATTTCATCTGGCTTTCAGAATACCCCATTTTTGGGGGGGTAGAGGGAGAAAGATGAGACTGTTTTGACCTTGAAGAATAGAAAAATGAAGGTGTTTTCTATTGTAGTGACTGTGAATTAAGTTTAAGGTTTCAGTAACTTGTACATTTCTATATTATACTCTATGGTAGAGTCTTCAGTAAGCAGAGCACTCTCAGGTTGTGCCGAAGAAAAATTTTAACTCTGTAGCGTATATAAATACCTGGAATTCGTAGCGCCCTCATTAAAGTTTCCTTAGGCACACGCCTGTTTGGTCAATTCAGGAGTTGTATGCCTGTGTGGTCTGGCAGTGACTTCCAGCAGATGGCATTCCAGGGCACAGACCCTTCCCCATTTCTGTTTGCCCGACCCATGCCTGGCACAGCGATTTCTTTCTTCAGCAAACATTTGAGTGTCTGATTTGTGCTCGATTCTGTGCTGGGCACTGGAGATTCTGCAGTGAACTGCAGACCACGGTCCCTGCCTCCACGGAGCTCTCACGATGGCAGAGGGGCCGGCACACAGGTGGAACCTGCAGTGTGCCAGGTGGCGGGAGAGAAAGCAGGGCAGCGAGGGAGCTCTGTTCGAGGTATCGTTTTTAAATGGAGTGGGCAGGGAAATCCTCGCTGAGAAGGTGACATTTTGACCAAAGAGGTAGAACAACTGCAAAGTCCCAAAGGTGGGACCACGGCTGGCGACACTTGTCCACGAAACTGCTGGGAGGCTATGATTGCAGAGTGAGGCAGGTAGAAATTAGGGGTCTGCCCGACGCAGCCGAGCCACAGCCCAGCATCCCAGGAGGACAGTACAGTTGATTTTCAAAATCCACTGGCACAGATGCATTTCATTGCTCTGTCCAGTTAAAGCTGTAGCTGTTGAGGGATTTGGGCATGAAGTCATTTCTTGGGAGAGGTGTCTGTGTGTGGTCATGGCTGCTGAGGACTTTCCTGCCTTTAGCCCGGGGCCGGATCAGATAAGCTTGGCCACATGAGTGTGGAAACAGTTCTTGCCAGACTGTTATTTCCACCACACGAATCGATACCAGCAGAAACCACCCAGCTGATGTGCACTGAGCTGGCAGAGTTGGGGCCATCTCCCTGTTCCCACCAGTGAGTGCCATCAGGGCCGGGCACCTTCAGCACTTGAGGTTCACAGAGTAGCCGGCAGCCTGGGCTTGTCAGGCTCCGGCCAGCCTCCTTCAGCTCCTGATCTTCCTGAGCCCCAGGGTGCCTGGGCCTCTCCTTTCGCTCCCTCTACCCACGGGCAGTTGGGGGCACAGCTCTGGGCCCTGGTCTCCTAAGGAGTGTCTGTCCAGCCTAGGCCCCCAGAGTGTGGGTGTGTAGAGGAAGGAGAAAGTAGGCGATGACAACTGTGTGTCTCCTCGGAGTGTCGCACGGAGGCCTCAGGAGGCAGCGTGGTGGTCCAGAGCTGTGGGGTCCAGGTGACCTCTGGCCCCAGCTCTGTCTAGCAGGCCAGTACTAGTAACCCCACTTCTTGACTTCTGTCAAGAAATGGGAAGTTTTCTGACTGTTGGGAATATTGTTTAATGGATTCAATATGCTTCATCTTCCCAGAGAAGTGGGTTCTTTCCTTGCAATGTAAACATGATTCAAATGAAAACAAAAACTCTGTAGCTGTTATTATTAATATCCGTGGCTCTGCTCATGGGAACGTTTCTTTTTTAAGAGATCAGAAAGAGGAAGACCTAAACAGAACTCGAATGTAGGAGCGTGGGTGGGAACTCTTCTTATTGAGTCATTTTTGTCACCCGCACCCACCTCTGTGCTCTGCAATCCTGTTACACATAGAAAGGGAAGCCATATTTCAAGTGGCCTGTGCTGTCTGCGGTGGACTTGGGGGTCTGCTCTTCACCGCCAGACTCCGTCTCCCCCTTGGGATAGGAGAGAGAAGGAGCAAGTTTGTCCTTCCTGATGGCTGGTTTTCCTGGGAGGAATGCCTCCCTCAACATGACAGTGCCTTCATCGCGCGCTCAGTGCCCGTAAAGGTGGAAGAAAATACGGAGTCAGAAAATGCATGGATCTGGATCCTGGCTTTGCTGCTTGCTAGTCATCGCCTTTGGGCAAGCTACCTCACCTTTCGGAGCCTCAGTTTGCCCTTCTGTAGAACAGTGTTGATAATATGACCCACATCATAGGGTGATGGTGAAGAGAAAATCGGCCACATGATCTGAACCGCCAGAACGGGTTTGACACTTGCTCGGTTGGCAGGTGATGGGCGATGAGGTTACTAGAGAGGCAGGATAGTGTAGTGCCCAAGAGCCTGGACTCTGGCAGTCCGGCACCTGGGTTCAAATCCCAGCTCAGCCAGTTGCTGGTTGTGGAAGCTCAGGCAAATTATTTAACGTCTCTGTGCCTTGATTTCCTCATCTGTGGAATGAGCAGGATGCTACTAGCGTTTCCCTCACAAGGTTGTTTTGTGGATCAAATATGTAAATGTATGAAAAGCATTCAGAACAATGCCTGGCATAGAAGCGAGCTGTTAATTTAGTTCCTACAAGCTCCTACCGGTTTGAGTCTCGTGACGAATAACTTTGCACTTGACAGAGTTTCTTGCAGGGAGGATGTCAGCACTGAGACGGGAAGGCGGGAAGGCAGCAGGGCAAAACCTCCACTGCCTGGGGCTGCTATAGGAGGCACAGACTCCACTTCCCCAGCCTCTGTGTTTTTAAATAAACCAACTCTACAGCTGCAGACTTGGGGGGTCGGGGTGATAGGACTGGTGCCTCTGTGGCAGTCTGAATGAGATGCAAAGCATGCTCCGAGGTGACAGCTCTCTCCCCAGGGCTTGGGCTAGGGCTGCACCTACTCCTTCCTCCCAGAGGCTACCTGCTCTGCCAGGCCGTGGCCAAGTCCACCAAGGAGATGAGGGCTGCACCCCGCCCACCTGCCCTTCACCTGCAGCTAGGGCCTGCCTGTCCGTCCACCTGCACCCAGCTGGAAAGCCGGCGTGGGGCAGAGCTGCCCGCCTGCCAGCCCACAGCATCTGCCTTATTAAAGCACTGTGGCTCTGGCTGGCTGCGGGCCCCAGGAGACATGGAGGGGAGCCAGACAGAAAGGTGCAAGCTGTGCAGCTAGCCCGGCACGCTGGGTAGTTTTCCAAGGAGCAGTCCTGCCTGTGCATCTAGCTTGGTTTCTCAGAGGTGTGCGGCTCACCCAGCTTCACCTCGGTGGAGGGGGGTGGTCCGGACAGCCTCCGCCCAGGTGAGCTTGAATTGATGGTCTCCTGGCAATGCGAGGGTTCTTGTTGACAGGGCAGGTCCGGCCAGCACATTGCTGTGTGATAGTCTGCGAGACCGCATTGCTTCGGGCACTAGCAAAGGGGGTCTCGCAGCCGCAGGGTGTGCGTCTGTGTGCACACGTGTGCACGTGTGGGGTTGTCGTCCGCCCTACAGCGCACACATGCCATCTAAGGGACGGGGACTGAGTCCCCATCCCCCACTTACACACACTCTCTATTTTACAGAGTCTAAGACACTTTTTTTTTTTTCACATTTTAACATCTCAAATTTAAATGTGTTGTGCATTCACTGGTGTGTTATAATTTAATTGACAGCGCCTTTTCTTTCTTGGGGTACTCGAAATAATGGTGCATCTTATTAACATCAAAGGCATCTTGGACTTAGTGAAACACAAAAACCAGGTAATCTCTAGAGAACTTATATAACTTGCCCAGTTTCTTCAAGGAAGGGAGCAGAGCCACCTTGTAGCAGTGGTAGGCTTCCTGAAAGCACACTATAATGTCCAAGGGCACGAGCCTGGTCACCGAGCTGACCTGGGCTCGGAGTCCAGCGTTGCAGCTCCCCAGCTGTGTGGCCTCGGGAATGCAGAGCAGCCTCTCTGAGCCTCAGGTTTCTTCTTCCCCCAACTATGGACCGTGGCTCCATAGTCGTCATGATTATGTACAAGGCACCTTTCCCTGCTTCCCTTTTCCTGGGTATTGTCTAAGGTCACACTGCCCCATTCTACCACAGTTTCAGGGGAAATGAAGGCAGGGAGTGGGTCGCTGGCCTTCCCGACGTAGTGGAGAGAAACTGGTGCCATGTACCAGGGCTTTCTGACTCAATTTATAATCCTTGAACATCATCTTTTCCTTCCTTCTCTCATTGTGCCTGAGTTTTCATTTTCACATGTGTTTCCTTTTAGCAATTTTCTTTCAAACCTCTCTCCTCTCTTTCTGTAAAATCTTCCCACATGCAGCCTCTTTGAAGCTCCTTGTGCTGGGAAAAGGGTGGGGGCCGTGCCCCGTGGCCAAGGCGGCACAGGCCCCAGGAGCCTCAGCTGGCGGTGGTCAGTGGTCTGGTATGCTATGGTCCCTGCAGCCTTCCACTCAGGTCCAATTTCTGGTGCCACCAGCCTTGCTAAATCCTGTTCCCCCAAGAGACCGCCCCAGTGCTGGGTGCCGGTCACTGCCGCCACCAGGAGTATTTAGTATTCCCTGTGCCCTCCTTGCGTTAAAACCAGACCTTGCTCACATCCCCGCCCTGCCAGCTCTGTGACCTTATGCAAGTTACTTAATCTCCCTGAACCCTGGTTTTCTCCTCTGAACAGTGACTGATACACAAAACTTCTGGCTCATGATAGCTGCTTAATAGATGTATTTTTTCCTGGTCTTCCTCAGATGGTTTAAGACTACCTTCCTCAGCTAGGCGCCAAGGGCTCTGAGAGCACCAGCCAATGGTGTTGCTCCAGACAGACAGATGCGGGAGTCTGAGCAGGGAATGGCTGGGGGAGAGGCACAGGGGAAGGCACGGGGACCTGTGTGAGCGGGATGGCTGGGCTGCAGGGGGAAGGAGGGGCCAGCGGTCAGTACCTGGGGACCTGTGGGGTGAGACTGACGAGGTGGGCTGCTTGCTAAGGTCGGAGCAGCACTGGGGGAGCGGTGGGCCGAGTGTGAGGCCCTGGAGACAGCCATGTGGGGGTGTCTAGCTGAAGATGCTGGCAGTGGTCTTGAACCTTGTTTTCCTCGGAGGTCTCCTCTCTGCCTCCCTCCCTCCTCAGATCCTGATGTAGGCCAGTAGCCCAGGTTCCTGAGGTTTGTGCACGGGGTCCGGGGTTCGCAGCCCCTCCTTGAGGAGGTGGTGTTTGGTCTCCGGTACGGGATGGACCTCACTCCTTGCCATGCACAAAGGCGTGCTGTGATTTAAGAAACAGGGCCGTGGGTGGGGCAGGCTTTGCTTACAGGGAGCTCATGTAAGCTGGTGAAGTGGCTCCGCTGGGACCCCCAAGAGGCAAGGCTACCGCACAGCTCCTGGCTGGGGACAGAGAGAACCACGGGTTAGCTGTGCCAAGGCTGGAAGGAAAGGTTTCCCCAGCAGGTAATTCTTCTCTCCTTAAAATGGTACATAAGCGGGCAGGGTTAAGCGAGATGAGGCCCCAGCCTGGCGTGTGCCTTCTCTCCCAGTGTCCCAGGAAGAGTCACAGGAGCAGAGAAAGGACCCACTGGAGAGAGAGTGCCCAGGGATGGTGGTTGGGCTCAAGGAGCTCTGGGCTGGGGGTGAGGGTGGCGGGGTGGTAGGAGGGTGCGGCATGTCCATCTGGGGCTTGTTTAGGGCCGGGCATTTGTGGCAAAGGGGGAACTGTGTTTCAGGCATAAGGAACGCGTTTACCAAGGCTTGGGGGTGGCGGTAAAGTTGGACTGCAGCTTGGGGTATGTATGGGTGGGGGTGGCAGTATCATGTCCTGAGGCCAAGTCTGACTGGACAGGGCTGTGTGTGCTGGTCTGCAGAGCCAGGTCCGGTTCTGTGGCCAGTGGGGAGCCCACAGACTCTCTGAGGGGGTCTGCACGGACCCTCAGTAGCCTTAGACTCTCCGGGGGCCTCCTCCCTCCTGAGCCCCAGGCTATGGCTTGTGGTCAGACCTGGTGCTCCCTTACCTGTCCCCACTGCGGGAGAGCCTAGGAAAGACCTGAGCCGGTTCAGCCTGCCTTGGCCTGTGGCCCTGAAGCTGAGCTGTGGCCAGCTGGGCTCTGGCCAGCCCTGGTGTGAGGCAGGGGCCCTGGGACACACAGCCTGGGTAGCTGGGCCTGGCAAAGTCTGAAGGACAAAAAGGGACACCTGAACTGAGCCTGCTGGGAGCGCTGCTGGGACTCGGGGCTGATGGGAGGTGCTGGCAGATTACAGATGCAGGGCTCAGGGAGGGGAGCTCTGTGGGGCGGGGCGGGGGATTCCCCTGCCCAGTCGTTGGCCCTCCTGATCCCCATCTGTTTGCTCCAGCAGTGAGGGTCACATGGAGCCTCGGCCGTGAACGGCAGGTGAACACTGGCCCTCTGCTTGGTCTTCCAAGACCTGAGGGTTTCTTTGGCAAAGACAGGATGGGGAAGGGACCTGCCCCGACTTTAGATTTTCCAGCTGGGTCGCTCTATTCAGGTGTGTCCTCCCTGAAGCAGAGAGCGGGTGAGAGGGAAGTGCGGGGAGGGGGTGCCCCATGGAAGGAATGCCGCCCAGCCCCTGGAGGACGGCTGGATGCAGGTGAGCTGGCCTGAGCCTTCACTCTGAGCTCTTCTCATGGGATGGTGACCCCCGGAGCCCCAAGCACACCCACAGGCCGTTGACCGGGTGCAGACTGAAGCCCTGTGCGGACTGAAGCCCTCACTTCAAACGACTACATCTTTAAGAGCCATAATTTGTAACCCAGAGAGCTGCCGGGAGATGGCAGGACCCAGGAGAGCCCTCTCTGCGCGCCCCCCTCAGTCACAGCCTGTCCGTTGGCTTTGACACTTGCATTGCCCCACACCTGGCTGGGTGGGAGCCACCCCTTCCCAGCAGGTAGTTGGGGAATCTTTTGTGGAGAATTTAGACGGGTGATGGAAGTTAGGGGCTCATGACTTAGGTTCACATGGCTCTACTTTTTGGGTGATAACAGAGGGATGTAGAGAGAAAAGCCCCAGTGTAACGTAAGGGGACAGTGGGTTAGACGCTGGACACCATGTCCCTGTCTGTCAGGAGGAGGTAGCACTTACTTGCCGGGGTTCAGGGGAGGAAAACCAGACCACCCAGCAAAGCACGTAGCAGCTGCCGGCCACGTGGCCGGTGCTCAGGGGCGGTCCCTTCCTTTCCCTTCCCTCAGGTGTGGCTCCACCGGCCGCCGCCCACCCGTGTAGACAGAGGTCCTGTGTGTGGGTCTGGGTGGGTGGGTACAGGGAGCTCAGCGCACAGGAAACCCCTCCCTGACCTGCAGCATCGGTTGGCTGACATGCCTGGAATTCCTGGGGCTGGCTGCTGAGTTTGGTTTCCAGATGTGGAAGCAATTTAAGTTCTGTTTTCATAATCCCCAACAGTTTGTCTCCAAAGTCCATGTTTGAAACGCAAGACTGTTGGCTCTGTTTGGGGGGAGGGGAGTGGACTGCTTCAGGGGGCCTCTTGGAATCCTCTTTGTTCAGGAGGCCGGTTCACTGGGGCACTCAGGTCGAGGAGCCGGGGCTCTGTTGGGCTGTCACCCCATCCTTTTGGGAGCAGAAGTTGATGCTGGGACCGCCTCCCCTGGAGGTTTTCCTTTGAGCTGGGTCACTTAGCCAAACTCAGATACAGTGTCTGCCCAATCCCTCAGTCACCATCACTGACCCTGGAAGGACAGCCTGGGGGAGGGGAGAGGGGCTTCCGTTCTGGCCGTGTCAGAGGGAGGCTGGCGTCATAGCCGCGCGGGCTGCCCACGTGTCCCAGGAGTGGCGAGGGCCCTCCTTCCCAAAGTGACCACAACAGAGGGAAGAAATCTGCTCTGGATTTCAAGTAGCCAGAAATACTGCCTGGCACGGAGAAACCGGTAATATCTTGCTCAATTACGGAGGGCTGCTGGCCGCAGAGGTGGCCTGACCGGGACCCGGCTCTGCGGTGGAGCTGGTGGTGCCAGGGCCAGCTTCTGGTCTCCTCTTGTAAACCGAGCGCTGTTTGGGTAGCGCAGCTTTTACGTTGGCGTTACAGCTGCCCTGAATGAAGTTCGGGCAAACCAGAACTGCCTCTGCCGTTTTAACGGTCCTCGGCTGAACCGCACCTACATTTCTGTAAAAGGGAAACGCACCTATTTTATTGGGAGAACACGAGAAGTGGAAATAATTTACTGAGATTCACATATAAACAGCATTTACAAACATCATCCTGAAAATCATGCATTCATCAAGCTTCAGTTCCAGCAAAATAATAGTGCTTTCAGAAGCAGCAGTAGCTGAAAATGATCATGAAGGAGGAGTCGGTATTTCTTTTGAGGAGAGACCAAAACAAACAGAAACCCCAAGTCTCTTGATGAGGTTCTGGGGATCCGGTAGTTCTCTTTGGAGGTTGAATTGGATTGACCTTGAGGAATGTACTGTATTGTCACGGTGGGCAGGGGGTGAAAACTTCAGCCTGAGTGGAGGGGCTTCTTGCAGGCTCCTCAGAAGAGGAGAAGGAAAGTGTTGTTTGTTCCCTGGGGCTGCCACAGCCGGGGCGCCTTAAACTACTGAAGTTAATTTTGTTCGCCATTCTGAAGCCTAACATCTGAGATGAAGGCATCAGCCGGCTTGGTTTCTTCTGCGGCTTCTGTCCTTGGCATGCAAATGGCCACCCCCTCCCTGTGTCCTCATGTGGTCTTGTGTGTGTGTGTGTGTGTGTGTGTGTGTCTGTCCGTCCCCTAATCATCTTGCTGGTCATATTGGATTAGGGCCCACCCTAATTAATGACCTCATTTTAATTTAATTATTTCTTTAAAGACCCTGTCTCCAAATACGGCCATATTCTCAGGAGGCTGGGACTTCAGCAAATGCATGTGTGGGGAGCAGGAAGCCTCTCAGGGGGAAGAGGAGGAGCAGAGCCAGGCATCCTAGGAAACCTGAGTGAGGAGAGGCGGCTCCCCTTTGGGCAAAGGCCCGCCCCCGGTGAGGGGCCCACTGGGGATGGCTCTCGGCCAAATGCTGTATTTGGAAGAGTTTCCAGTAATGTTATGACTTGGGGTTCACTTTGTAGAGATGATCATGCTCACAGCTTGAGCCACGTGTCCCCGCATCCAGATGAGCTGGCGCTGACCATTTGGAGCCTGGACTGCTCGTCCCTCGGTTCTCCTTCCTGGGGCTCATTCCCCTCGGGGGCTGTGGGTCTCCCAGCCCTGCTGCTGCTGCTGCTGCTGCTGCTCCTCCTCCTTCGTGTTGCTTTCAAGTGGAGTTAAACTTGTCGGGGGTTTTACATTTTTCCTTAACCAATTTAGCAAGTTCGGGGCATCTGTCTTTCATGTTCTATGTCCAAAAGGTTTACTTATACTTGGGGGGGGCGGCGGGGAAGACCCGTAAAGCCTGATTCTGGGAAGCCATTGGGGGCGGGGCCCGGCCACCAGCCTGTGGAACTCAGCAAGGCTTTGCCACAAGCCGTGCTCCACGGTGGTTCTCAGCAGCCCTCCCAGAGCCCGTGGCTCCAGAGCCCAGGGTACAGCCCCCCCCGATAGCCACGACTCCATCAGCCACCAAGGAGCACCCCAGTGTTGCACCCAGACCAGCCCCTGCCACCACACGGGCCACACGGGGCTGGTCGAGGAGGAAAGCGCCCGTAAGGGCTGGTGTGTCCCTGGTGCTCCCCGCGCTGCGACCGTGTTTGCTTGATCTCTGTGTGTAACTTTTCGTTTCTGAGCCACCTGGAAGAAAATTAGGCAAGACATTATCAAAACTAAGGACCTTTCTCCTTCAAAACTATGTACCATTAACACGCGTAACAAAATCAAGTGTAATTCCCAAATATCACCGTATCCGTCCAAACAGGCTTCCCTGTTTGTCCCCAAAAAGGTCTTTTGCAGCCGGGTAGTTGTTTGCTTGTGTGTTCGACCTAGGATCTCATCAAGGATGACATGCAGTTTTTACGTCTCTTGACCAGTTTTACATCTCTAGAGCAGCGGTTTTCCTGGGCAGCGCCAGGGCCACCTGAGAACTTGTTAGAAATGCTCTTAAAAAAATGTATTTCAGCCTAAAGAAATGCATGCTTTCAGACCTCACCCCAGACCTACTGATCAGAAACTGGTTCAGTCTGAGTTTTAACCCCCACCGCCACTGTTCCCACGTGATTCTGATGCACAGGGAAGTCCCCGCTCTCTTTTCCGTGGCATTCTCTTTTTGAAAAGACCAGGCAAGTGTCTTGTAGAGGAGCCCACAGACTGTGAGTTTTTCCCTGTGGTGACGTGTGCCGTGTTCTCTCTCTGTTTTCTGTTCAGCAGAAGTTGGAGCCTAAGGCTGGGCAAGAATTAAGTGTCGTTAAAACCACACGATAG